>PVLA01004584.1:0-171599 GCA_004027455.1 Hydrochoerus hydrochaeris
TTTTCTTTTCCCATGCTTGGGAAGTTTTCCTTAATTATTTCCATGAATAGCCTTTGTAATTCACCTGTATGTATTCCTGCTTCTTCATTCACATTTCTTATTCTTAAATTGTAGATTCTCTTGTCATCTTCTAGCCTTTGTATTGTTACTGCCTGTTTCCTTGTTATTTTTAAGAGACCTTTCCTTTCATGATCACACACTGCCAACTTGTCTTCAAGTTTTGATAGTCTATCCTTAGTTTCTTTTAAGGAGTTTTGACAGCTTTCAATGGAGTTTTTAATTTCCTGGTAGTCTCTTTGAATCTGATTCATGTGTTCTATATTTTCTTTATATTCTCTATTGAATGTTTCTCTCCTTTTTTTGTGTTCCTCCCTTCTTCCATTTGTATCTTCCTGAGAGATGCTTCCTGAGAGCATTTCTTTTATTACTCTACTCATATCCTGCCTTACCTGATTTAATATTTCAGTTTTGAGCTTGTCTACAAGGTCCCGAAGATATCTCTTAATGTCCATTGAAGCCATGTCTGATGTTGTGTGTTTGCCGCCCTCAGTCTCCCTTGTTTTTCCTTCTCCTGGTTCAGTGTTCTCAGGGTTCTGGGATGGGGGCCTCCTCCCACCTCTCTTCCTGTCATGTCCCTGGCTTCCTCTACACAGGTTACAGTGGAGGTCCCAGCCCCCTATCCTGTTGGCCATGGTTCCTCTGAAGCACACTGGTTAGGGACTTCTGCCCTCTCCAGCCTGCTTTTGTCACTGAAGTGTAAGCAGAGTTTGCTTATGCCTGCCCTTCCCCACCAGGCCAACCAAACTTCAGGGGCCTTCACCCAGTTAGCTCATGCTAAGTGCAGTGAATCGATTTGGGAAGGCTCATTGTGTCCCGGCCAGGGGCACAGCCCAGTCCAAGCAAATCCCATGAATCTGCTCTGGGGAGGGAACAACCAACTGAAGTCACTGTCACCCCCAGTTCAGGCTCCACAACCAACTGAAGTCACTGTCACCCCCAGTTCAGGCTCTGCCTGCCCGATTCCAACATGTCACCCATTTGGTTGTACCCTTCCCATGTGTGGGGGGTCTCATTCCCAGCACTGACTGTGGGTTAATGAAAGTCCCTTCACTGGCTCCGCTCTCCATTGGGATCAACAACCTCCGAACTCAGCACTGAAGTTCTTCCTGCGAGTGGCGGTGAGAAAGAGTCTGGGTGGCTCTGCTGGCTGGTGTGGATCCAAGCTGGTGCACACTTGCCAGGTCACCATGAAAATGCTGTGTCCCACAGTCTTCAGCTGTCTCAGTTGTAGTCCTTAAGTATTTGATGAGCTTTTTTATGTTTTAATTTCTTCCTGTGTCAAGAGGATCCATCTCCCCCTGTCTGGGTCTCTCCAGGGTGCTTTATTCTGGTGTATGAGTTATTTCTCATGGGAGGCTTTGTATTTTGTTGCTCACTGATCAGCCATCTTGTCTTCTCCTCCCTTCTCACTTTTAATTGGCTCTATTTTTTGCTATTTCCATCAGTTTATGTTTTTTATTATGATTTTTTTGTTTTTTAATAACATTTCTGTAATACTACTAATTTCCCCTTACTACTTTATTCAGTTTCCCATTGTCCTTTAACTCTATGTTTGCAAACAAAACTATTATTTTTATGAACATATAGATAATTAAAAATATTGTAATATGGCTCAACACATACTCTTAATGAATGGAAAATGGTTCTATTGAATAGATATTTATGTAGATCAATTTCTGCATTGCCTTAAAATTACACTATAGCTGTAGAGCACTTTTCTATGGTTGAGAGTGGAATATTCTTGGAACCTAGAGTTTGTCAACATCCAGTTTGTTTTGGATGCCATTGTTGTTAATTTTTTTAATTTAGCCAAGAGAAAAAAAATTGTTACTATTAATCGGTTTTCTCAATGTGTCAATATTTGGATTGCTTGAGAATCATAAACAGTGTTGCTGTTCATTTCTGAGAAGCAGCATACTGGGTCAAATAAACTATGAACTTCTTTTCCAAAGAAGTAGAGATAGTTTTTTCTTGAGACAGAGGCAAAGGCCAATATTTACCTACATTCAGAAGACAAGTTTTAAAAGTAGACATTAACTAAATAGGGCCTCATATGACAAAGCTACAGTATAATTATTACACAATCCTTAGCATATGCATAAAACAACCAAAAACTAGAGACTTGAGAAGCAACGACAACAAAATGATTCCAAATCTCCCAACTCTCTCAAAGTCAATCCAACAGGCATTGAGTGGAAAGAAATCAAAAGCCACAGGGGAAAAAAGTCTGAAAAGATAGTAAAACCAGTTATACTACTAGTACCTCTTAGTTCATTATGAAGGAAGTTTTGTTCAGTATTGTTTGGAGAAATTTTATATCCATATATTGTACCCTGAGTAACTATTTTAAAGATAATAACATGTAATGTATTAACTATTGTTATTCTGCTGTTATTTTGTTTTGAAAATTTGTTTCACTTTTTCTATGAAGTAAAATAAAATTTTTAGAAAAGTTAATCACTGACAGAAAAGGTGTTCACAGAAGAAATAGCAGAAAGTATTTGAAACATGAAAAAGAATTTAACATACAGGTAAATAAGTCATATGAAACTCCAAATACCCTACCCACACTCAGAAGACAGAAAATAACCTTGACAAGTTACAACATAGTCAAATAACAAGAAATACAACACAAGGACAAAAACATTAAAAGATGATGGACAAAAGCTATAATAAATAAAAAATCCATCATAATTATAGCAGGTGTTCCAACACAGACCTTAAAGTAAAGAAGAGTTTGGAGTTGTGTGTTTCAGGCCCTAATGGAAAACAACTTTCAGCTCATTTTGCTGTATCTTACAAAGCTGTTTTTCAAAGCTGATGAAGAAATAATCTAGTTCTATTATAACAAGCACTCAAGTAATTCCAAAACCAGCAATCCAAAAAATTCTTGAGAATACCCTAATATCAAAAGTTGCAACAGAATACATGTGGGGAATATCAGTTAAGTAGAAAGAAAGGGAATCATCAGCAGTAAAATAATACAGTAACACCAATTGGTCAATATCTATCAGTTATAACAAATACTGCACATGGTCTCCATTCACAGATTAGCAGAACAGACCAAAGAAGAAGATCCACTGTTGAGCTGGATATACAAGAAACACACTTAACATAAAATAAAAGACAGCAAAATCAACAGGAGCAAAAGGGAGGAGCAAGCCTCTTTTTCTCTTTTATTCTGTCCACAGGCAACCCACACTAGGATTGGTGTAGTATTCATATCAGCAATCATAGTACTAGATAATAAACCAATCACAAACCCTAGATTTAGTTACTTCCAAAAAGCTTGGCCCCCATGACTGCATGAAGCTATGGTGGGACATCCAGACAAAAAGCAAAAGTTTCCATCCCTAGCCCCACAAAGACTCATATACATCCCTTTATGCAAAAGGCTTTTAGTTTATTTCCAAGAATTTCCAAAGTTCTAATAGTTTCAGCATTGCTGAAAACCCCAAGTCTCAAGTCTCTTCTGAGATTTATGGAAAACTCTTAGTTGTGAGCTCCTGTACAAATGAAAAGAAAGATAAATGCTTCCAATATTCAATGACACAAACTGGACAGTTCCATTCCAAAAGTTATGAATAGGGGTATACAAAGTAATGTGACAAAACAAGTCCAAAATGAGGTTTGGGAAAAAGATGGCAGATTGGTAGGTAACAGAGTAGAGAGCCTCACTGAGAAAAACAACTCAGATGCTAGAATGTAACACCATGGAGAAGATCAGATGAAAGGAAAGAGATTCTCATGACCCAGGAAGAAACTGAGGAAAAAGAAAAAGAAAGAAAAAAAAAAGAAAAGAAAAGAAAAGAAAGAGGGAAAAAAGCATGGATGGAGGGCTGGAGCTGGTCCTGTGCTGTGCTGGGTGGAGAGCTGGAGCTGGACACGCTCCCATCAACCTGGTCCTGTGCTGTGCTGGGTGTGCCTTGGAGTCAGGAGACTTAAGATCACATTGTAGTCATGGTCCTTCTGAGATCAGGGATTGGTAAGCCCAAGACCCTTGATGGGAGGAGGTGCCACAGTGAGGAGCGGAACTAGCAAGGTGAGCTGCACTGACCCATGGTGAATGCTGGGAACTGGGTCCTGCAGATGACGTGACTGGCTTGATGACATATTGGAGTTGGGCAGGACAGGCACAGCACAGTGGCATCAGTTGGCTGTTCCTGGCCCAAAGCAGACTGGTGGGATCTGCTTAGGCTGGGTCACACACCTGGTTGGGACCCAATAGCCAGGGGCAAAACTGTCCCAAACGTGTGACTTCTGCAGGGTACAGATAAATGTGCTGAAGGCACTCACTGGTTGACTGGCTCAGAGGAAATGGGCCAGCCCACATTGCCCCTTCATGCACCACACAGATCAACAGTAAAAGGAAGAGGGCAGCAATCCCCAAGCCAGTATGCTTCAGAAAAACTATAAGCAATATGGAAAGGACCTGACACCTCCACCATACACCTGTCTGAAAGAAACCAGAAACATGACAAGAGAAAGAAACAAGAAAAGGCCTCCAGCCACTGATCAAGGAAAATAAGTTGAGAAGAGGTAAATACAGAAGAGATCAAGGGCAGCAAACATACAATATCGGATACAGCCTCAGTGGAAATAAAGAAATACTTCTGTGACCTCATTGATGAATTTAAATCTGAAATTCTAACTCAAATGAAGCAAGATATAAGAAGATTAATAAAAGGAATGCTAAGCACTTCTCAAGAAGACACAGGTGGAAAAATGGAGGAACCCTGAAAAAGGAGAGAAACCTTCGATGAAGAATATAAACAACATCTAGAATGCATAAAACAGATCCAAAGAGAATATCAGGAAACTAAAAACTCCATTAAAAGAAGCAAAATTTCTTGACAGAAACTAAAGACAAACTTTCAATACTTGAAGATAGATTTGCAATATGTTATTGCAAAGGGAAAGATCTCTTAAAATAGCAAGGAACAAGTAAGTAACAATACAAAGGCTAGAATATGATAAGAGGATCTATAACTTAAGTATGATAAATGTGAGCAATGAAGCAGAGGCTAATACAAATGAAATAAAAAGGCTATTCAAAGAAATAATTAAGGAAAACTTCCCAAGCACAGGAAAAGGAAATGATATTCAGATATATGAGGCATACAGAACTCCAGCCAGCTACAACCAAAACATATCTGCATCTAGAAATATAATAATCAAGATCCCAGAAATTCATCATAAGAACAGAATATTAAAAGCCATCAGAGAAAAGAAAGAGATCACCTATACAGGAAAACCCATCAAAATCACAACAGAATTCTTGACACAAACTATCAAATCAAGAAGAGCTTGGAGCAAAGTATTTCAAGCCCTGAAAGAAAATAACCTCCAACCCAGATTTATATACCCTGTAAAACTAACACTCAAAATTAATGGAGAAACAAGATGTTTCCATGACAAGGAGGAACTGGGGGAGTTTGTGACCACCAACCCAACCCTACAAAAATACTAAAGGACATTCTATAAAGAGAGAAGAAAATCAACAGGATTCCAGGAACAATGGCAGAAAGGCCTCAATGAATGGGGAAAACAGTGGAATGAAGGACAAAAATAAATAACAATAACAAAAATAGCATAGCATAGATGAGGCAGAGAAGATTTGCTATAGTTTGATTTTCTTCTGTTCCAGTCTGTCTACTCATACTAGGTTTGAAAGCACAGATAGCTACCCCCAAAATAGCAGGATATACTATGGTCAATATCCTTACTTCCCTATTAACTTAAACTGAATCCCTGTATTACTTACACTACACTGTCTTACTATGACTGATCTTATTTGAATCTGGTTTGTTAGATAACTATTTTGTCTTGACTGATTTTATTTGAATCTGGTATTCTTGATAGCATTAAATCTGAGAGTAGGGGCAACTATTCTGAAGATGACAAGATTCAACAGGATATCCATTCCAGTTGGATTATTAACTGCTTTTGAAATCATATAATGTCTCCAATGTTTTGTTTTTATTAATATTGCTATGTACTACTATGTTCAATTGTATTATGCCTGATGATATAGACAATTCTATTGAAAATAACAAGAGACATCATAGTAACTACTGTAGATGACCTAGTATTGTGGTTCTATAAAACTTTTTTTTGTGTGTTTTTCTGGGAATTTACTTTGTTTTCTTGTTTTGATTTGTTCTTCCCTCTAATACAGAAAAGATAGGTATACATATAGAGATTCATGCATGCATAGAACTTCTAAACAGTTTATGAGAAATGAATATAGTTATTGTAAAAAAAGAGAGGAAAAGAAAGTGTTCTAAAGGATATAACTGCATGTATGTTTAAGTGTGTAAAGTTGATAACCAAATTACTAAGTTTCTGTTGGATAGGTGAACAGAACTGGTTGCAGTCTCACTGTTTAAATGTCTACTTTGTATTCTTTACTTATGTAACTTGAACAACTATTTCTAAGAGGAAAATATGTAATTTTCAACTAGTGATTTCTTACTGTTTTTTGAAATTATGCATTATTTCTACCCTCTTTCTCTTTTATTTTTCTTTAAATATAAAAAAACAAGTCCAAAACTTATCAAATATTAAATTGTGTATTTATATGTGGAATAACCAAGGCATTTTGTGGCAAGATGTGAACCCCAAAGGGCTTCCATGGCTTCACCCATAAGGCACTGTTGGCAATTGTAACTCTGTGGTTCTTCTCTTGGTTCTGTTCTGCTCCCCCTTTGCAGTTTTCCTTAGATTATTCATGCTACTGGCTTCTTCAAACTTCTAGGATCTCCACTGTACCTTCAGTTTTGTGCTCACATCTTCACACACTGCTCAGTCAGACATAAACTGTTTGGCTTCCAAGGCTTTCTTCTGAAATCTGGGTTGAAGCTTTTCTGACCTCACAACTCTTACATTCTTCATGTGCCTAAAACAAGCACACTGTGGAGGAGGCCACGGTCTGCCACCAGCTCCATTTTTCCTTTTCTTTCAGCTGTAGAGTTAAGTGCCTTAATCACTAAGCACTCTGCATCTCACCCCAAGGAAAAAAGTTCTCTAGGCTACTGTCATTGTGGAAAAAGAAAGTGCTCTGAGGCTCACTTTTCAAAATGAAGTCTTTTACTTTTGTAGTTTTTGGGTTTCAAAGGGTAGAGATTTGCAGCTCCTTGTGATGATTTCAGGATATTCTTCTATTCTCCTATTCTTTCTCAGCCACCAAGATCTCTGTTCTATCTTTGCAGTCAATGCTCTACTTGATCTTCCTTTCTGGTCAAACTCACAGCATTTTAAATCATTCTGCAGGGTTCCTTGCTCTTGATTTTGAAGATAGATTCCATTAAAACCCCAACAGTAATCATGTCATAACTTTAACACTAGACTGTCTTGAAATTTCTTCAGATAGGTTAATTTGTCCACTGCCCTTAATACCAATCTCAGGCAATGTCTGTGGATCTGCCATGTCATAACATACATCCTTTGGAGTCCAACAAGCAATGTAGTACCTCTTTCCAATAGAAATCCCCAAAGCTTAGTCTTTACTGATAGGACTTCTAACAGCTTTTTGGTCTTGTAACCTCTGAACAGAATCTCACACACAGAACAACCTAAGGCATTCAAGATCTACTTTTTCATCTAGGAATATATATTTGAAACTTTCCAAATTCTTCCCACAAGTCATTCCCAAAGACTATTGAACAACTTGTTTCAAGTGTTGTTTGGTAACACATCTCTGGTACCAAATTCTGTCTTGGTTACTTTTCTCTCATTGCTGAAACAAAGTAACTGACACTTAAAATTAAGAAAGAAAATGTTTATTTAGCTGTCAGCTTGTAGAGGTTTCAGTCCATACTCAACTGCATCCAAGGCAGTGTTGTGTGGCAGAGGAGTAACCGTTCATGGTTGTGGAAGATGCCAAAAGCAATAAAAGAGAGGGGGAGAAAAGTCTCTTTCTGTCTCTTGTACTGTTTGCAGTCTATCTGCCCTAGGTGTGGCACTCACATCTAACCAGAGCTATGCCAAATTGATCAATGGAATGATTTATTAATCACACACCCTTAATCCCAGCACCACACAGTCTAGATTCAGCAACATCTGAAAAAGGCCATGACCACACAAGGCTTTGGGGAAACATCTAGACACAAACTATAGCAGGATATATAAAAATTTCTTATAGGTGTGTAGTAAATATGTAAAATATTTTTGTTTTATGTAATGCTACTAGAGTCATTAATGTCATCTATAAGTCACAGAATTAATTTTAAATAATATCATAAATAAGATGGTTATAATTGTTAGCATTTTATTGTAGATTTACCATTACCTAAATTTAGCATATATGTGAAATAATGTTATTAACAGTGACTAAAATTGTCACTTTTCACATACTTTACATTGATTAGCCAATTTTGCCTATACCTAGTTCTCAAGGATATTCTTTTGAGATGATATAGAATTTTGTTTCTATATTTGGGGTTATGATCCATTTGGAGTTAATATTTTTATACTGGATAAAGAATACATAATCAGAAACACCTTCCTTTACCTGTTGAAGTGTCTAAGCATTTCAGTCATCCATAAGATATATTCCTGTCTGAAAGAACTGTGCATTTTCCATTTCTTTTCATTTGTATTAGTGTGTGTGTGTGTGTGTGTGTACTATATGATGTTATCATTATGCTAAGGGTGTACATATACAAAACACATATTAATTTCTTTTATGCATTCTCCTTTTTCCCTTTTGTCTGCCTTCACTCTTAGTGAAGTATATAATGTACATTTTCATACTTATTTGTAGTACATAACATTGACATTTCTTGTATTCAGTTGCTATATGTGTCTGACATATCTTACATTTTATCTACTGTCCTTGCCTAACCATCCACCCATCTTGATCTACTCCCTATTTGAGAAGAACCTATCTTTCTACTTCCTATTATCTATCTATTATTTTGCACTTTATTATATTTTGGGTGCCTAATAACAGAGAAGCTGTGCAATATTTAAGCTTTGGTGTCTGATTCACTTCATTTGAAATTATGATCTCAAAGTAATTCTATTTTTGTACAAAGGACTCACATTTATTTTCGTTTTGGCAAATAGTACACATGTGTAAATAACACATTTTCTTCATTCATTTATCTGTTGAAAACAGGAAGTCTCTAAAATTTTACTGCTACTAATGTGCTATTATAAATATTTTCTTGCTTGTACCATCTGATACACTGGGCTATGTAAGTGTTATGTTGTTGACTACAGTGCTCTCTGTCTATATTGGTAAAGCTCACATTCACAGTCTATGAAGGCAGGATAAGTTGTGAGACTTTTAGCTCTAACTCTATTCAAGGGCAATAACCACCAATCTAAAAGACAAGACAGTTTTTTCAAACTAGTAAGATTTACTAGATTTAATGCTTTTGTTCTAACTTCTCAAAGCCATGCTCATTTTTATAGGATATTTTGCCTCAGAAGTGATCTGAACATTCTGCACCACCTTGAATTGGTAAAGATACAATAAAATATGAACAGTCTAGAGAAATATTTGGTTAAGCTTCAAGAGAGTTATGACCTTCTTGGACTCTAAAACTATTATATTATTATTTTTATTTAATTCTTTGCTTCGTTTTAGGAGATTCAAAACATGATTAGCTCCTGATAGTATCGCTGAAATATGATGTCTTTAGCTCTTTTGGAAAGTGAGCTAGAAAGGTAATATTTGTGTCAATTGAAATTTCTAGTTTCATCTATTTTAGGAAATGCTGCACTGATTTCAGAAATGCTTGTATTCCTTTACATTCCCAAAATTGGCATAAATTATTCCTTTACCCCCTTCTTATACACCAATTGTTATGATTTGATTTCTATAAGATGACCATCCTCTTTGGGGCAAGATAAAGTGTCAGAGTTGTTCAATATGTGTTTCTCTAATGGCTAATAATGTTGAATATTTCCTCATGTACTTATTGGCCATTTGCAGTTTTGCTTCTGTGAAGTGTCTATTCATTTGAGATGTTCAATTTATTGTTAGCTCTTTTATTTTGGTGGGTTTATTTTTTACTTTTTTATATATTGGGTATATTAGTTAACTATCTATAGAATAACTGGAAAAATGTTTTCCCAATTTGTAGGTTTTCTTTACACTGTTTTGGTTGTTTCTTTTGCTGTGGAGAATTTTACTAAATTGATATGAATTAATCTGTGAATTTGAGTTCCATTTTCTCTACAACTAGTGTTTGTTCAGAAAGTTGTTGTTTAGCCTTAGATATTTATCTGTGCCATCTTATTAAAGATTAACTGATTCTGTTTTAACATTTACCTGTTTGAACCTCTTTGATTTTGGTTTAACGGTTGGTGAGACATATGGGTCTAGATTCAACTTTTGCTTGTGGATAGCAACTCTTCCCAACATAATTTATTAAAGAAACTTCTGCAGCATGCATTTTGGCCCATTTACAATGATCCAACACTTGAATGTGCTTTAGATTGTATCTGCACTCTCTATTTACTCCACTGATCTTACTATCTGTTTTTTTGTGCCAGTACCTTTTTTTGTCATTGCAGCTTTGTAGTATAACTTCGTGTCAGATTTTGATGCTTACCAGTTTACTCTTGTTAACTCAGTGTTTTCTCATTGTAGGACTCTTCTGCTTCCATTGCAATTGGAGGATTGCTTTCTCCAATTTGCTGAAGAATACTGTTGGTATTTTTGTCTAGATTGTGTCTAATCTGTATATAAAAGTCTGACCATTTTGACAAGATTGGATTTGCCTATCCTAGAATATGGGATGTTGCTCCAATTTCTGATGCTATCTTTGATTTCCTTTCTCACAATACTGTAGTTTTCTTATGAAAGTCTTTAACTTTCTCAGCTAATTCCTAAGTATATACTTTTTTGGTACTATTGTGAATAATACTTTTTTCTTAATTTCTATTTCAAATGGTTCATTATAGAATACAAGGATATTACTGCTTTTTATGCTTTGTTTTGCTTTTTCTGAATCAATTGACATGATTGTGTGTTTTTCAACCCTTCTTCTATTTTTATGATGTATTACAGTTTTTGAGGAACATGTGTTGAAACATCTTTTTCATCACTGGAATGAAGCCTATTTGGTCATGTTGGAAGATGGATCATCTTGATGATTTGATGTATTGTTTCCATCATGTATGTGAGGATATTTGCATCTATACTCATTAAAGAGTTCAGCCTATAATTGTTCTTTGTTTGTTTGTTTGGATGTTTCATGGTTTGAGTCTGGATGTTCTCTCAAAGCCTCATGCAGGCATGGAGGTGGGGTTCTAGATTTTTTGAATGACTCAAATCCAATGCTGGGATTATGAATGTAAGTGCCACCCAAGTTAGTGTGGCCTACATACAATGTAAGGGAAAGAAACAGTCTTCTCTCCAAGATCCTCCTCTTTGCTTGTGCTTTTTTCTACCTCCATGAACCATTGCCCACTTCCATGTCAAACTCTGCCTTGGAGCCAGATGGTTATGGACAGAAACCTCCACCAACTGTGAACTAAATAAACCCTTCCTTCCTTCACTGTGGGTGTTGTGTATTTTGTCCCTGCAATGAGAGAAAAGTAACTAAGACAGGATTCTTGTTTGCTTTAGGAATCAAGGCAATGGTAGTTCACAGGAATAACTTTGGTAGTACTACTACTTATAAATTTTACTCAAAAGATGAGCAGTAATTGTATTAAAACTTCTCTAAAGGTTTTATAGAATTCAATGATCAAATAACTCAGACTTGATCATTTCTTACTTGAGAGGGTTTTTGTTTTAATTACTGCTTCAGTTTTGTTGCCTGTTATTAGATCAATCATAATTTAATTTTTTAATTTTTATTTTGAAAAGAATAAGACCAAATGAGAAAAAAATGAGGTCATTCAAAACAAAAGGATGGACATAGTGCATAATTTAAAACCACAATACAAGGTGATCTACAATAGTTACCATGATGTCTCTTGTTATCTTCAATATAATTGCCCATATCATCAGGTACAATAAAATTGAACATAGCAGTTAGGGACAAAATCAATAGAAGCAAAACATTTGAGACATTATAGGACTTTAAGGGAGTGCAATAGTCAAACCAGAATGGGTATCATAGTGAATCTTATTGTCTTGAGAGTAGTTAACTATACTCTCAGGCTTGATACTATCAAATAAAATTGATTCAAATAAAACCAGTCAAGAGAAGACAGCAATCAACCAAAATAGATTCAAATAAAATCTGTCAAAACAAGGCAGTGAAAGCAATACAGGGTTTCAGATTAAGTTAATAGGAAATTAACAATAGTTACTGTGGTATATCCTGCTATCTTTGGAATAGTTGTCTATGCCCTCAAATCTAGTACAAGCACACACACTGGAACAGACTATAACCAAACTAAACAGAGTGATGCAAGAAATATGGGTTTTAAATCATGATAACAAGATTACCAATGTCCTCTGCCTTCCCTATTTCGACAGTTCCTCCCCTTTCACTTTCCCAGGGTGCATTGTAAATTTTGTATCCAATTAACTCCTTTAGTTTTTAGATTAGGGAGGCAACCTGCTATATACCTAAGTGGTTCTGAAACTTTTTACCCCTGAGCTTGGTCTCAAGTTGTATCCATTTACCTGCAAGAGCCTCAATGTTTTCCTACCATACAGCTCATTCCATTGTATAAAAGTTCTTCATTGTATAAAAGTGTTATGTCTTTCCAACCAATCTGTAGCTCATGGGTGAGTTACCACCACTTTTCTCTGTTTCCCTGTCACATAGAACATTATTTTTTCATCTTTGACTTTCAGTCCATAAACCCTCTTTCAGGTTAATTATAGTTCTTATATAGAGCATCTTGATGGACCCTATCTCCTGATTTACTCTGCCTGTGTTTCTTTTTATTAGTGTATTGAGGCCATCTATGTTAACAATTATGGCCAATCTTCTCTGCCTCATCTCTGCCATGCTATTTTTCTGCCATTGGTCGTCAATTTTTCCCCTTCATTTCACTGTCTGCCCCATTCAGTGAGCCTCCTCAGTCACTGTTCTTGAAACCATGGTCATTTTTTTCTCTCTCACTATTATGTCCTTCAGTAATTTTTGTAGAGTTGGATTGGTGGTCATGAACTCCCACAGGTCCTCTTTGTCATGGAAGCATCTTGTTTCTCCATTAATTTTGAGAGATGGTTTTGCAGGGTACATCAATCTGGGCTGGAGGTTATTTTCTTTCAGTGCTTGGAATACTTTGCTCCAAACTTTTCTTGATTTGATGTTTTGTGTCGAGAAGTCTGTTGTGATTGTGATGGGTTTTCCTTTATAGGTGATCTGTTTCTTTTCTCTGACAGCTTTTAATATTCTGTTATTGTGTTGAATTTGTGGGATCTTAATTATTATATGTCTGGGTATAGATGTGTTTTGGTTGTAGCTGGCTGGAGTTCTGTATGCCTCACTAATCTGAATATCACTTCCTTTTCCTATGCTTGGGAAGTTTTCCTTAATTATTTCTGTGAATAGCATTTTTATTTGATTTGTATTTGCCTCTGCTTCTTCACTCACATTTTTTATTCTTAAGTTATAGACCCTCTTGTTATCTTATAGCATTTGTATTGTTATTTCCTGGATCCTTGTTATTTTTAAGAGATCTTTCCTTTTATGATCACACATTGAAAACCTGTCCTCAAGGTTTGATAGTCTATCTTTAGTTTCTTTCAAGCAGTTTTGCCAGCTTTCAATCAAGTTTTTAATTTCCTGGTAGTCTCTTTGAATCTGTTTCATGTATTATAGATTTTTTATAGTCTTTATCAAAGGTTTCTCTCCTTTTTCTATGCCCCTCCATTCTTCCATCTATGTCTGCTTGAGAAGTACTTAGCGTTTCTTTTATTATTTTTTATATCTTCCTTTACTTGTATTAGAATTTCTGTTTTTAGTTTTTTTGTGATGTCATGAAAATAATTATTTATGTCAGATGCTGCTTTTTCAGACACCACTTGTGTGCAACCCCCAATCTCTTCTGTGTTTACCTCTCCTGGACCAGTACTATTTGGGTTGGAGGCTGGAAACTTCCTTTTGTTTCTCCCTCTCGTCAAATTTCTGATTTCTTCCAGATGAGTGGATAATGGCAGTCCCCATAACTTCCTGTATTGGCTAAGATTATTCTGAAACATGCTGGCTAGGAATTGCTTTCCTCCCTAGTCTGCTGATGATCACCGAAGTACAAACAGGAGCAGAGTAGGCTGGACTCTCCCTTCTGAGCTAATCAACACTGTGAGTATTCACATCATTGTGTGCCACACAGACAGGGCTGGTTAGGTACAGCATCAGGGAGACCTCATCCTTGGCTTTTGGATCTCACACAAGGATGGGACTCAGTCTAAGCAATTCTCACCAATCTGCTTTTTGTTAGGAGTGGCCTACTGAAGCTGCTGCAGTTCTGGTTCTGCACTTATCCTACCCAACTCCAAAATGTCACCTGGCCAATTGCCCACTGCCATGGTAGTACTGATTTTTTTCTGCACTCACTGAAAGCCAGTACAGATCTCTAAGCAAAGTGCTATTCTCTGCTGCTTCCCTCCATGAGCATGTCCTCCTGCCAAGGCCCCCAGGCTTGCCAACCCCCAACTTCACCACAACCGTGCGTCTTCAGATTCTAGCAGTGTTTCATACACAATGGGACCAGCTCCGGTGAGAGCACATCTGGCTACAGACTTCCCCCATGGTTTTCTTTTCTTTTTTCTTTCTTTTCCCTTTAATTTTTTTCCTGAGTAGTAAGGATCTATCTCCTTCCATCTGGCCTTCTCCAGGATGTTTTATTCCACTTCAAGCTGTTTCTCTCAGAGAGGTTCTTTATATTGCTGCTTATTTATCCACCATCTTCCCAGCTTCCTCTGGGCTACTGGCTGCTCTGGCCTGCTGATTCTTTCATCACTTATCTCCAAGATTGCCTGTGATCTCCAGATGAGACTAAGGTGTGCAGACCTGAGACAAGTGGTGAGTATCATGAAAGGAGTTTCCTCAGAGCCAGCAACCGGCCTCACACACGCAGAGCCCCTGCCAGGCTGCTTTGCTCCACCCTGCGGGTATCAGATTATTCAAAATTTTATATTTTAGTTGTTTAATTATAATAATTTATAAATATCTAGGAGTCTACCACTTCTTCTGAATTCTTTAATTTATTTGTGTACATAGTTGTGAAGTAGTTGTTAATATATTTTTATTTTGTTTCACTAATGTCCATTGTGATTTCCTCCTTTCACTCTTAATTGCACTAATTTCAATCTTCTCTCCTTTTGTTGGGCCTACTGGTTAGGAAACCATCTATTTTGTTTGTTTGTTTATTCTTTTTTATCTTTTTTTATTTAAAGAAATAAAATGAAACAGAAAGAGGGTAGAAATAATACAAAATTTCAAAAAACAAAAACAAAAACCAGTAAGAAAACACTAGTTAAGAATTACATATTTTCCTACTAGAAATAGTTGTTCAAGTTACAAGAGTAAAGCATACAAAGTAGACATTTAAACAGTGAGACTGCAATCAGCTTTGTTCACCCATCCAACAAAAACTTAGTAATATGGTCATCAGTCCTACATACTCAAACATACATGGAGTTATATCCTTTAGAATACTTTCCTTTCCTTTCTCTTTTTTTTACAATAACTATAATCAATTCTCTTAAACTGTTTAGAAGTTCTACACATATATAAGTCTCTACAAACATATGTAGCCTTTCTGTATTAGAGGGAAAAACAAACCAAAACAAGGCAACAATACAAATTCCTAGAGAAACACGAAATGAAAAGGACATAAAACCACAATACTAGGTGATCTATGGTAGTCACCATGATGTCTACTGTTATTCCCAATAAAACTGTCTATATCAACAGGCATAGTGTAATTAAACTTAGCAGTACAAAGCACTATTAATAAAAACCAAACATTATAAGACTTCAAAGGCAGTTAATAATCAAACCAGAATGAGTATCCTATTGAATCCTGCCATCCCCAGAGTAGTTGCCCCTACTCCCAGACTTGACACCCTCAAGCATACCAGATTTGAATAAAATCAGTCAAGACAAAATAGCAATCTTCTCTGCCTCATCTCTGCTATGCTATTTTTCTGTCATTGTTGTTTACTTTTATCCTCCATTCCACTGTCTGCCCCTTTCATTGAGGCCTTTCTGCCATTGTTCCTGGAATCCTGGTGATTTTCTTCCCTCTCTCTAGAATGTCCTTCAGTATTCTTTGCAGGGTTCGATTGGTGGTCACAAACTCCCCCAGTTCCTCTTTGTTGTGGAAATATCTTGTCTCTCCATTAATTTTGAGAGACAGTTTTTCAGGGTACATCAATCTGGGCTGGAGGTTATTTTCTTTCAGGCATAGTATACATAGAATGCTTCACTCCAAGCTCTTCTTGATTTGATAGCTTGCATCGAGAAGTCCACTGTGACTTTGATGAGCTTTCCTTTACAGGTGATTTGTTTCTTTTCTCTGACTGCTTTTAATATTCTGTTCTTGTGATGTATCTCTGGGGTCCTGATTATTATATGTCTGGGTGTAGATCTGTTTTGGTTGTAGCTGGCTGGATTTCTGTATGCCTCATATATCTGAACATCACTTCCTATGCTTGGAAGTTTTCCTTAATTATTTCTGTGAATAGCCTTTTTATTTCATTTGTATTTGTCCCTGCATATTCATTCACATTTTTTATTCTTAAGTTATGAATCCTCTTGTCATCTTCTAGCCTTTATATCATTACTTCCTGGTTCCTTGTTATTTTTAAGAGATCCTTTCACCATCATACATTGCAAACCTATCTTCAAGTTTTGAAAGTTTGTCTTTAGTTTCTGTTAAGAAGTTTTGCCAGCTTTCAATGGAGTTTTCAATTTCCTGTTTTTCTCTTTGGATCTGTTTCATATACTCTAGATTTTGTTTATATTCTTCATCAAAGGCTTCTCTCCTTTCTCTGGGTTCCTCCATCCTTCCATTTGTGTCTTCTTGAGGATTACCCAGCATTTCTTTTATTAATTTTCTTATATCTTGCTTCACCTGAGTTAGAATTTCAGACTTAAATTTGTTGATGAGTTCATGAAAGTATTTCTTTATTTCCGATGAGGCCATGTCTGATATTGCATGTTTGCTGCCCTCAGTCTCTTCTTTATTTACCTCTCTTGGGCTTATTTTCCCTGGGTTGGCGGTTGGAGGCTTTTTGTTGTTTCTCTGTCTTGTCATGTCTCTGGTTTCTTTCAGACAGGTGAATGGTGAAGGTGTCTGGACCTTTATGTATTGCTTACAGTCCCTCTACAGCTTACTGGCTAGGGCAGTGCTGCCCTCTCCTGTTGTTGATCCGTGAGGTGCATGCAGGGGTGTTGTGGGCCAACCTCTCCCCTCTCATCCATTGAGTGTCTTCAGTACATTTGTGTGTGCCCTGAGGATGTCACAGGTTTGGGACAGCCTCATCCCTGGTTACTGGGTCCTGACCAGGGGCATGACCCAGCCTAAGCAGATCCCACCAATCCACTTTGGACCAGGAGCCTCTGAATGAAGCTGCTTCAAGCCTGTCCTGCCCAATGCAATATGTGGTCCAGCCAGTCATCTTGCTCTGGGGAATCCAATTTGCAGCACTCACCAAAGTCTGTGCAGCTCTGCTCACTATCTCCACTCCCCATTGCAGTGCCTCCTCCTGACAAAGGTCTTGAGCTCACCAACCCACACTCTTAGTGGGGATGTGACCTCAGCTCGATTGTGAATCTCCCAACTCTAAGATGTGCCCAGCACAGCTACTGGAGCGTGCCCAGCTCCAGTCCTCTGTCCATGCTTCTTTTTACATTTTTTCCCCCTTTTCCTCAGTATCTTCCTGGGTCACGATAATTCCTCTCCTTTCATCTGGTCTTCTCCATGATATCAGATTCTAGCATCTGAGTTCTTTTTCTCAGAGAGGCTCTCTATCATGTTACCTATCAATCAGCCATCTTGGACCTCTGTCTGTTTATTCTTTCAAAGAACTATTTTACTCATATATTTGTATTGCTTTACCTCAATTTAATTGAATTCTGTTCTAATCCTCATACTTGTGGTGAATTGACAACTAGCCAACTTGTAACACTGAACTGAACTGAATTAGTGTGGTCCTGGGTGTAGAATGCCTACCTGAGAATTGTTGCCAACAACATAAGAAAGAGAACTTGAAGGGTAAGAGGTAGTGTTGTTGATTCTCCTGGAGAAACTTGTTATGGTGGCTTTCCTGATATGAACTCCACTGCTTTCATCATGAGAGGATTTCAGGACCTCACTGTTCTGAAGATGGCTGTGGTACTTTTATGGGGGGCTCTGGTCCTTACTTTGAGTGTCACTCCCTGGGTCCAGTGCAAATCCCTCCACCTGCTGATGCAAATCCTTCATCCCACTGATATAGACTGTCTAGCTTCCACCACTGACTTTTGGATCTTGCTAGCCCAGATCCATGAAACAGAATTGTATGTGATATTTTCTTGGATTCTAGGCCTCCAATTGGACTCATAGTGGGCATTGTCATGGACTCTGTGTCTTCAATTGAATTTACATAGGAATATTACCAAGGGATCAAAGCCCTAAGCTGGATTCTTTGGGTGTGTAGTGTGTGCTCAGATTTCCTGCACTCTTCTATATTTCACTATCTTAGTGACTACTATAAAATAATCCTATAAATTATGTGTCCTCTATTAAATAGTTTCCTTTACAAACTGACTACAACAATATTTCTTACCTTATACTAGATTTTGATTTTGATTGTTTTTCTTTTTCTAGAACATTAAGGGCAATGCTAGGTTATTTACTTGGGCCAACTGTGTTTTTGCAATCTGGGAACTCACAGCTATAATTTTCTTCTGAAGGCTGTTTCCATGGTGTCCCATAAATTCTGGTACATTTTGCTTTCATTATCATTTAGTCCTAGAAAATGTCTTAGTTTGCCCTTTATTTTTTCTGACACCTATTACTTAGTTTAAAATTAATGTTTTGTTTCTAAGGAATTACATGACTTCTGTGTTTTTATTTCCTCATTGATTTATAACTTAATTATGTTGTGGGCTGATAATGTGTGTAATGTAATTATATTTCTTTTACATGTACATATGCTTCCTCTATTGGGTAGCATGTGGTTTATTTTGGAGAAAGTTCCATATATAGATGAAATACATATGCATTCTATGATTGTTGGATTGAACAATCTGTAGAAATGTAGTCACTTATTTTTTTGAAAGTTTTCTTATTTCTTCAGTGAATTTTTTGTTTCATTGATCCACATATGTGTGATAGTAGTATATTAAGATCTATTATCTAAATGTATTTATGTTTATTTGATATTTTATGTATCATACCATCATTTTTATGAAGTTAGGTGCAACATTGATCAATATATATGGTAAAAAGTGTCATCTCTTCCAGTTGGATTATAACTTTACCCAACATGTAGTGACCCACTTTGCCTCTTTTCATCAGTTTTGGCTTGAAGCACACTTTTCATATAGTAGAGTGGCACTTGCTTTGTTTCAATCTCCTGTTGTGTTGAATATTGTTTTCCATTCTTCGGTATTTATTGTGCAAGTTTATGAGGTTATTTTTGTGCTGAATGAGTTTCTATATACATATTACTGTCAGATTTTGTGTCTTGACCTATTCTAACAATCTGTTAATTTTATTGAGGAATTGAGTACATTCACAATGAGTTACTACTAAAATGTATTGACTTATTCTTGTCTTTTCTTTGTTGTTCTGTTGGCTGATTCTGTACCTTCTACTTAACTGTTTTCCCCATCTGAAGTTTTCATCCTATCAGACGTTTTTTCATTGCTAATTTTATCATCTAGTTCTAGGCTATCCTTAATAATATTTTCTAGTGCTGAATTTCTTTAGGTGTTCCTTATCAGGAAAGGATGTTATTGCTCCACCAACAATTTTTATATATTTTGGTTTTTGAAACTGGGTTTCACTTTGTAGTTCAGACATGGCCTTGAGCTCACTATGTAGCCCAGAGTGGTCTCAAACTTGCAAGAAACTTTTGAATGGTGTCAGCCTCCTAAGTACTAGGATTACAGGCATGTGCCACCATGTTCAGCTCCACCAATTCTAAAAGATAGTTTGGCAGGCATGACAGTCTAGGTTGGAAAATGCTCTCTTTAAGGGCTTGAAAGACCTCCATTGATACTCTCCTGGCTCTTAAGGTTTGTGTGGAGCAGCCTGCTGGATTTATAATGGGTTTTCCTTTATAAGTGATGCATTGCTTTTCTCTAGCGTATTTTAAGATTCTGTTTTAAATTGAATATCTGAGATATTGCCATTGATGTGATGTAAAGGAGTTCTCTTCTGATTGGTGTATTTGAGGTTATATATTCCTTAATTTTCTGCATATTAAATTCTTTTATGTTATTTGCAAATGTTCTGCTATTATTTCAGTGTAGCATTGTTTTACAGAATTTGTGCTATCTTCCAGTTTTCACTAATGAAAATAGTCTTCTTGCATCATCTATAAGTTATTGGATCTATTTCTTCACATTCTCTCATCATTTTAAAAAGACTTTTCTAGTTAGTAATTCACTGAAAACAACCTCATTTTCTGGTTCTGAGACTCAGTTCTCAAATTGAGAACACATTGTTTCCCATACTTTTAATAAATTTTTAATCTGAATTTTTATTTTGAGTGCTCTTATGGAGCACTCAATTCTTTTTTATGTAAGTAATGCATGTATTGTGTCATTTTCTCTTGTCAGTTATTTTGTTACTGCTTTCATTAGACTCACACATGATTTGGTTTACTTGGCCAGGTATGATATTACTTCTATTATCTGTGAGCATATCAAATGATTTATTGATCTGTTTAGTTATTCCTTCTGATGTCACATTAATAACTCAGGTGTGTATTTGTTTGTCTGTGTTCTCTCTTTGAATGCTACATGTATGAGCTTTGGGACAGCTGGCAGATTTTGAGGGCATTTTGTTGACTTGTTTTCAAATTTTTCTAGTTTTTGTTTGTTTGGTTTTGTGTGTGTGTGTATGTGTGTGTGTGACTGTGTGTGTGACTATTTGGCTGGGGGTTAATTTCTGTTGGAAAGTTTTGTTTGTAGTATAGAGATCCTTTTCATTAATGTCAATTTTTCCATGATGTTCTCTAGATGTGGCTAACTGGTTTTGCCTTGTCTCAGACTCAATATTCTTTACTGGAGGTGGGGAGTTGCACTGTATTTGGCCCAATAAATTTTGTTCTGTAATTGGTCACATTATTTTTAATGATCCCCCCAAAATCCAGTTATTAGCTTCTAAATCACTCAATTAAGGGGATCAGCTATGTCACCTTGCCTTTAGTAGTCAAATTAGCATCAACCACAGCACCAAGTATAAACTAAATATTGAAAAAACCAAAGGACCAAAGAATTACCATTGTTGTCCATAGAAATCAAATCTATAATTACAGTATGACTGCAGGAGAGCTAAGAATGGGAAATTAAAATCTTGGTAGTGAGAGTTTATGAATTTACAAAAAGAATAAAGAAATATAACAGTATTGATTTGGGCATTTGAGGTGAAGGAGATAGATAGGGAGCTGAAATAAGGGAGAGAATTGAGATAGCTATCAAATTAGAGCCAATGGGAGAAAAAAATACACAAAAGTAAAAATGTTATAAACACAAAATTCATAAAAGAAATGTCACATAACTTCACAGTACTAATTAAATAAACAAAAAATAATCCTAGAAGATATACAATAGGAATAAAGATTAAATGTTCCAATGAGACAGTGTATGTGATTTCACAAGGTTCCTTGCCAGTGCTCACACCCTAATAACTACTGTGCATCCTCCACTGCAATACAAAAGCTACTAAATACTCTGGGCTCATTTCCATTGAGTCAGAGCGATTCTTGCAGAGTCTGATCCAGTATAATACTATGGTTAAGAACTCTTGTTGTTCCTTCCTCTTATTGTGATGTTAAAATTGACAATCCCCTTCTCTTGGATAGGCAGAACAAATATTATATAAAGGCTGTACTTCCCAAATCATGATACAGATTCAAAGCACTCCCAATCAACAATCCTGAAATCCTAAAATTCTTATAGAGACAGAAGAGATCAAGAACAGCAAAGCAATTTTGGGCAATAAAAGCAAAACAGGAGACGTAGTAATACATGGATTCAAGCAATTCTACAAACAATAGTGACAAATGCAATATGAAACTGGAACATAAACAGATATGTGAATCAATAGAACAAACTTGAGGATACAGAAAGCTCCCCATCACATTCAAATATTTGAGCCTTGACAAGGGTGCTAAGCCTTCGTTGGAAAAAGGTAGCCTATTCAGTGATTGATGTTGGAAAATTTGTTATCTGTTTGCAGAAGGGAGAGACTGAATCATTATTTCTCAGCATATACTAAATTAAAATCCAAGTGTATCAAAGATATAAACCTTCAAATAAAAGCATTAAACCTTCTAGGTGAAATAAATAAATCTCTTGAAGACATAGGCCTAGGAAATTATTTTACAAACAGAATCACCCCTAAAATAGCACCAAGAATCAACAAATGGGATTCTAACAGACTAAAAGCTTTTATACAACAAAGCAATTAACCAGTAGAGTGCACAGACAACATACGGAAGAGGAAAAAATTTTGCTAGTTACTCTTCACAGAGAGAATGAATATAAAAATAACTAAAAAACACTAAACCACCTAAAGTTAAAGAATAGCAAGAGAAATTAACAGACACTTCACTGAGGAAGTTAAAATTTTAACAAATATATATATATATATATATATATATATATATATATATAGTAACATCTACCTATCCATATATATCTATATATCTCTATCTCTGTCTATCTATCTATCTATCTATCTATCTATCTATCTATCATAATAGCTAAATCCTAGAAATCCAGAACATATGATTGGATAAAATAAATTGGTATGTATGTATAATGGAGTATCACTTGGCTACAAAGAATGACATATTTGAGACATTCATATAAAAATAGATGCATCTGAAAAGTGTACAACCTTAAGTGAAATAAAATAACACACAAGCTTAAATACTATATGGGTGCATCTTATCCAAGTGAGGCAAACTACAAAGAGAATGATAAATGATAGACAGAAAGTTACAAATGTATGAATCTCTTCCAATAGGAAGTGCTTCAAGGAAATAAGTGTGAGAAATGATGAAGAAACAAAGGGGAGATGAGAAGAATCGATATGATTTGCATGCATAAACCTAATAACCAAAATTAATGAAAACATTATAGGATGTAACATGCGCTAAGACAAATAATTTCAACAAGAATGAAAAATGGTATATGGGAACTGGGGAAAAGGGTATGGAAGGGAAGATATGGTGAATACAATTAAAATAAAAGAAAGAAACTGTAAGATGTACATAGCCATTCTGCAAGATGATTGTAAACTACATGAACTGCAAACATGTACAAATACAACTATAAAATTTATTCTATGATCACTAAGACAAACCAAATATTGACCTATGAACCAACAGTAAATGTCCACTAATGGAACAACTTTATATCCTCTAGCAATGATAACAATATTCTATAGCAGTATGGCAAAGTTAACAAGCTACCTGGAAAATCATAATACTATCAGGTGAGGGGAAATAATTTTACACTTTTCTTCTTGTAAAAAATCAATTTTGTTACATTATGGACCTTTATTTCCCATGTAAATCTTATAGATTATCACTTTCACTAAAGACTTTGATGTGATTGAATTCATGATTGAATTTTGAAAGAATTGCCATTTCACTATATTGTGTCTTCAGATGAAAAAATAGTATACCTTCCTCTCAATTTATTTAATTTCAGCATGACACATTCTTTGTGTGTAGGTTTCTTGCACATATTTGTTATATTTATTCCTTGTTTTTGTGTTACTTCAATGTAATTTTAAAAATTGCTTTTCCAAAACTATCAGCAGACTATAAGAATACAAGTAATAAAAAAATACATGCAACAATATACCATAGTTTGTTGTTAGTTCTAGTGCTTCCTTTAGATACCCTTGTATTTTCTAAATGTAAAAATATGTGTATCATCACCTACTGATACAGTCAACTCATTTACTTTTTTAAAATCTTCATTTCTTTCTAGCACTATTGAAGACATGTGGATTAATGGAACAGAAGAGAGAAAGCAGAAAGAACCACACAGATATCCAGCCATTTGAGCTTTGAAAAAGGTACCAAAGTATACACTGGAAGAAAAATAGACTCTTTAATAAATGCTACTGGAGAACTTTTGGCAAGATAGTGGAATGGTGAGTGGAAGAGAAAGAAGGAAGGAAAGAAACAAAGAAACAAATAAAGTGAGAAGACGTGGAAGCAAGATACAACCTCAGATATCTAGTTCTTTGAATGTAAACACAGAGGACAATGAGGCAGAACAATTATAGAGCCAGCTACCAGGACCCTCTGAAGCAGTGACAGCAAAAACAACAAAGCTGGTGAATGAAGCTGTACAAAAAGTCAAATCAGAAAAAGTTTCTCAGATAACTAAAGGGACAATGATCATAATGAAAGACAAGATTAGTAAATGTAGAGCAAGTGCCAATTAAAACAATAGATAAACTTAGGAAAATGATAGAAATCATGAACACCCAATATAGGAAAGAAATGAAACCCATCAAACAGATTCAAAAGATATCTAGAAAATTAAAAATTCAATTGAATGTATATGCAGCTGAATAAAATAATGTGAGAACAGAATATCATATATACAAGACAGGATTGTGGTTTCCAATCTTGAAAGGAAATTTTTCTTAAATATCCCCACTGCCCAAGAGAAATCAAACTGACAGCTACTGTGACACAAAGAAGAATAACATAAGATAGACCATAATCAATGAAAACAAAGAGACACTGAAAATGACATTTAAAACAATGTTCACAAAAGTAATGGCAAAAAATTTCCCAAGCACAGAAAAAGAATTTGACATACATGAGTAAAACATAAAGAACTTAAATTAGCCATGATAAAAAAATCTACACCAAGACATATAATAGCTATGATTCCATAAATTCAACACAAGAACAGAACATTAAAAGCCATTAGAGAATAAAAGTAAATCACCTATTAAGGAAACCCATAAAACCCGCAGCAGATTCCTCAATACAAAACTTTAAGTCAAGGAGAGCACTGAGTGAAATATTTCAACATCTAAAGAAAACAACATGCAACTGACATTGATATATCATGCAAAACTATCTTTCAAAGTTGATGGAAACATGAAATGTTCCCATTGCAAAGGACACATGAGGATATTCATAACCACCAAACCAACATTCAAAAATATTACAAGAAACATTCTAGAAAAAGATAATGAGGACTTCAACTCCATAAATGCTAAGAGAATGAGTCCACCAGGCAGAGAAATAATTAAACAGAGGGGAAAAAAGGGAAACAATGATGGGAAAATGAGAAAAGGACAAACCAAAACACATCAGTTATAACCATCAATTTTAATGGTCTCAATTCACCAATCAAAGAAGCAGATAGGCAGAATGTAGCAAGAACAAAGATAAAAAAATGCTATCTAGTATAACTATATTTAACTCAAAGAAAAAATTATTGACTGAAAGTCAAAACATAGAAAGCAATATTCCATGTGACAGAAACTGAGAAAAGGGGCAGTGACATAGCTCAGCAGTGCAGCGAATCCTGTCAAGCTTGAGGTGCTTATTTTGATTCCCAGTACCCATCAAATATTTTAACAGAAAAAATTGTGTCTATCTCTTCTGTATGCAGAAAAGTGGGTTTCAAGCCAATAGAGAAAAAACAGAAAAAGAATGTCACTGTATCTCTTTAAAGGGAAAAAATACAAGAAGAAAAGCTAACAATCACAAATATATACACATCAATCAAAAGCAACAGACTGGCATAATGGACCAAGAATTAGGAATCTATACTAAATGACAGATGGCTAAAATTTTTGCCCATTATGTGGGCTATCTTTTGACTGTCCTGGTGATTTCTTCTGCTGCACAAAAGCTTTTTCATAAGATGAGATCCCAGTTATTGATTAATTGTCATGTTTCCTATGTGATAGGATTTGCCTATATCTATATTCAAGACATGGGCCTATTCTCTGTTCCAGCAGATTGTGTGTTTATGTTTTAATATTTAGACAGTGGATCCTTTCATATTTTAGTTTACATGGTAATACACATAGGTCTAGTTGTAGTCTTTGACATGTGGAAAGTCATTATTTACAGCAGCATTTATTAGAGACTTTCTTCTAGTGAATGTGTTTGGAGTTGATTCTGAAATTTATAATCTGTTGCTTTGACCTTCAGATTTTGTTTGGTCAGTATCATGCTGTTTTTATCACCAGAATCTTTGTAGTATAATTTCAAGTCAGGAAATGTAATGCGTCCTGCCTTACCTTTGTTGCCAAAAAATATTTTTGCTGCTCTAGGTGTCTTCAGGTTCCAAATGAATTTTAGGAATATTTTTTCTAGTTCTTTGAGGTTTTTAAATTGTATTTTGATTGGCAATGTATTAATCTGTACAACAATTTTGGAAGTATGACCATTTTTACTATGTTGGCTAATCCTATTCATGAATAAGTGATGTCTTTCTGTTTTCTGATACTCTGTTCAATCTCCTTTTTCAGAGTACTCAGATTTTCTGTGTATAGATATTTTATTTGATTTGTTAGATTGATTCCTACATATTTCATTTTTTGCATGCTATTGTGAAGAGTACAGTTTCCTTAATTTCTCTCAGTGAGTTAGTTGTTCATGTACAGGAATGCTATTGATTTTTGAGTGTTGATTTTGTATCCACCTCCACTACTGAATTCAGTTAATAAATATAAGACTTTTGGTGGTGTTTTGAGGATCTCCTTTGTATAATATCATTTAATCTGTAAATAATGGTAAAGATTTCTTCTTCTTTTCCTATCTTTAATCCTTTTATTTTATTCTTTGTCCAAATTCTCTAATATTTCTACAACTATTTCAAATATGAAGGGTTTTAGAGAATATCCTTACCTTGTTTCTTATTTTAGATATAAAATTTTCAGTTTTTAACCATTGATTAAGATGTTAGGTATTTGTTTATTATAGGTGGCTTTTATCAGATAGAAACAAAGTCTATCTATTCTAATCTTTCATAGGACTATTATCACCAATTGGTGTTGGGCTTTGTTAAATGCTTTTTCTGTGTCTATTGAGACAATCCTCTGATTTTTGTTATTTGCTTTGTTAATAGAATATATTAGTGTTTTTTTCAATTTGTATATAGTGAAATATCCCTGCATTCCTGGGATGGGTTCTACTTTGTCATGGAATATAAATTTCTTGATGATTTACTGCATTCTTTTTGCCAGTATCTTACTGACAAGTTTTGCATCTATGTCCATTAGTGAAACTGGCCTCTAAATCTCATTTCTGTTTGCGTCTTACTCTGGCATAGGTATTAGGGTAATCTTTGCTTCCAGGTATGATTTTAGATGTATTGCTTCCATTTAAATTTCATTAGTGTTTCAGCCTTAGTCACATTATATCTTCTCTAAGTTTCTTGTACAATTCAACAGTGAATCCATCAGTGCCTACACTTTTCTTTGTTGGTAAGTTTTAATTATATTTTCAATTTCTTCGAGTGATATTGGGTTATGTAGAACTTTTAAAACTGCCTGATACTTTTAGGCATTTTTCATTCAAAGGACTTATAAATACAATATGTAAATAACTGAAAAATATTAGAACCACTCCAATTTAAAGATCCTTTCCAAAAATTGACATCTGAGATGAATGTAGACTTCTCAGTTGAAGAGATGCAAATGGAAAATAAATCTATGAAAAAATATTTAACATTACTAGTTATTACAGAGATGCAAGGTTAAAACAATGCTGAGATTGCTTCTCATTTCATAAAGAATGTCTATCATCAGAAAATCAACTAATAAATGTTGGAAGGTATGTGGGGAAGAAGGGACTCTTCTCTACTGTTGTGGAGTGTAGACTGGTGGAACCACTGTGGAAATCAGTATCAATATTCCTCAAAAATGTAGAATTTGAGTTCCCATTCCACCCAGCTCAGTATCTTCACAGAGGAATTAAAAACATCATACCACAGCAATATATGAATGTCCATGTTTGTAGCAGCACAGTTAGTAATAGTCAAATCTTGGAAAGACCTAAGTGGCCATAATTGAAGGAATAGATAAGAAAGATATGGATTTTTTTTATGCAATGGACCATTATGCTTCTATGAAAAAGGATAAACTTGAGACATCTGTGGGTAAATGAACACAACCTGTTAATATGCTCTTAAGTGAAATAAATCAGACTCACATATGTAAACATCATATGTGATGTTTTCTGTGGTTAAGAAACTGAAAAAGTAATTAAGGACAAAAACATGAAACAGATATTGTGAAATGGCAAGAAATTTTTCAAAAGTAAGAAGTAAGGGGGAAAAGAAGAAACAGAAAAGGGAAATGACATAAGGTGCAAAATGGAAACAAATCTTTGTAAATAGGGAGGTAAAGGGGAGATGAAGAGAGGAGAGAGAATTGGGAATAAAAAGGGAGGATAAAAATATATCATGTACAGGTATAAAGTTCCTATGATGAACATGATAATTACGTGTATCTAAAATGTACAAATAAATTTATTTTTTAAAAGAAGCAAAACATAACAAAATACTGCATCCAATAAATATATTTAATTGAAAACAAATTCATATACTGAAAGTCAAAGGAGAAAATGTAGTACTCCAATTGACAGAGACCCAGAAAAATGCAGGGAATGCTACTCTATTTACAGACAAAGTTTCTCTTAAGCCAAGACTAATTAAAAGAGATAAAGAATTGCATTACATCCTTGTAAAGAAAACAAGTCAAAAGCAAGGGATAACAAATATACATGCAGCAGATTTCAGCACATTCAACTATATGAGACAAATATAAATAGACACAAAAAATCAAATGAACAGTAACACAATTATAACATGGCACCTAAATACTCCACTGTCACAAACAGATGGATCAACTATACAAAAAATCAACAATGCTATGTCAGAAATACATCAAAGTTTTAAACAAATGGATTTCAGATTTCTACAGAAGTTTTGACCCTACAATATCAGAATGCACATTCTTCTCAGTTGCATATAAAATGTTCTGTAAAATAGACCATGTACTGGTTCATAGAACAGGTTTAAGTACATCTAAACGAATTGAAATTATCACATGCATATTATCAGATAACAGTGCAATGAAATTGGAAGTCAATGGTAAAAGAAAGATCAAAAACTACATAAACACATGGAAATTAAATAACATATTACTGAACAACAAGTAAGTCACAGATAAAATTTCAGAAGAAAGTGGACAGTTTCAGCAACTAAACAATAATTCCAATAAAACATTTCAGAACTTATGGGACACCATGAAAACAGTCCTATGAGGGAAATTTATAGCCATGAACACTCTTATCAGAAAAACAAAATGAGCTCAAATGAATGTCCTAATGCTAAACTTCAAGTTTCTAGAAAAAGAATATCAAATGAAATATTAAGCTTGTAGGAAGAAGGAGATTATAAATTACAGTGCAGGAATTAATACAATGTAGGCTAAGGAAATAATTCAAAGAATACATGAATCAATGATTTGATTGTTTTAACAACTAATTAAAATTGATAAACTCTTAGCCAAGCCTATGAAAAAAGGAAATAAATACTCCATTATATATATAAATACCACATCTTTTTTTCATCCATTCCAGGGTTGATGGGTATTTGGGTTGTTTCCAAGATTTAGCTATTACAAATTGTGCTGCAATAAACATGAGTACACAAATATCACTTGGTATGTTGTTGTATATGTTTATAAGATAGATAATTATACTACTAATCTCTGTTGGTTCATAAAAACTAGCTTGTGCTTTCATTATTTAATTGGTCAGTCGTTATTGTCACTCCTACACCTTGAAATCTGAACAACTATTTTGAAGATAACAATGCACAATATATTAACCAGTTTTAATTTCCCGTTATTTTGTTTTAAAACCGTGTATCACTGTTTTTATTCTTTTTTTTTGTTTTTAAACCAAAAATAATTTTATAAAAAGAAAAGACTCAAATCCATGCAGTTAGCAATGAAAAGGATAAAATTACAACCATTTATGCAGAAATACAGATCATCAACACCTAATTTGAAAAACTATATTCTAGTAAGTTTAAAAGCAAAAGAGAAATGGACAGATTCCTAGATACATATGAATTACAAAGCTGGAATAAGAACATATAAACATTCTAAAGTCAATTATCAATGAATTTGAAGTTGTAGTTAAAAACTGAACAACAAAGAAAAGCCCAGATCCTCAGGGATTCATTGCAAGATTCTACGAAAACATCTAGAGATTTAATGCCAATATTTTTCACACTCTTTAATGAAATTGAAAGGGAAGAAATACTCCCGAATTCATTCCTGGAGATAAGTACTATCCTGATACCATAACCAAAATAACAGAACTGCACACCAATCCCTCTAATGAATATAGATGCAAAAATCCTCAATGAGAAATTGTCAAATACAATGCAGCAAATCATCAAGAAAGATATACACATCACCAAGTAGGGCTCATCCGAGGAATGCAGGGATGGTTCAACATACAAAAATCAATAAATTCAATACACTGTGTTAATATAGCCAAGGAGAAAATCCATGTATCATCTTGATAGACACAGAAAAATCATTTAACAAATAACATACACATTCATGATAAAAATTCCATGGAGCATTGAAAAAGATGAACTTTATCTCAATTTGATAAAAGTCATGTATGAAAAAAAAAACAGACAACCAGTGTTATACTTAATGGGCAAAAACTGAAAGCTTTCACCCTAAAGTCAGAACAATGCAAGACTGTCTACTCTCATTACTGTTGTTCAATATGACTCTGAAAACATTAGCCAGAGCAATTAGAAAAGGGAAAGAAATAAAAGGAATGAGGATAATAAGGATGAAGTTATTATTATATGTTGATGGCATAACACTCTACACAGAAGATCACAAAAATGCCACTAAAAGATATCTAGATTTCATAACCAAATAGAACTGTGTAGCTGAATATAAAGTAAATACTCAAAAATCACTAGAATTTATGTACACAAATACCAAACCCAAGGCTAGACATGGTGGTCATTGCCTGTAATTACAGCGTTTGGGCAGCTGAGGCAGGAGGGTCAATGTGAGTTTGAGGCCATCCTGGGCTACAAACTGAGTTCAAGACCAGCCTGAACTGCATAGTGAGACCATGTTTCAAAAGCACACTGTAAACAACTCAGAGGGAAATTGTAGAAAACCACACCTTTCTCAATAGCATTCAAAAACAATGAAATATCTAGGATTCAATTTAATAAAGGAAGTAAAAGACCTCTGCATTGAAAGTTATATAACTCTGAAAAAGATATCGAAAAGGAAATCAGAAAATTAAAAATATCTCTTCTGTGTGAGTAGGAAGAACCAATATAACGAAAATGGCAATACCTCCAAAGTTGTTATTTAGATTTAATTCAGTCCTGGTAAAAAGTTCCAATGTCATATCTCATAGAATGAATCCTAAAATTCATTTGGAACCAGAAGATATCTATAATATCAACGGCAATTCTGGACAACAAAGGCAAAGCATTGAGCAGTATAATCCATGATTTAAAATTACAATTCAAAGATACTGCTTTAAAAAATATAAAAAAGTATCATACTAGCAAAAAAACAAAACAAACAAAAAGAAAGAACCCAAGGATCAGATTAGAAGATGCAGAAACAATTCCAAACACACTTGGTCATGTTATCTTTGATGAAGAAACCAAAAACCTTCATTGGGAGAAATACAGCCTCTTTAATAATTGGCACTAGAAAAACTGGATTTCCACATGCCAAAAATTTAAACTAGACTCATACACTTCACCATGCACTAAACTAAAATCAAAATGAATCAAAGATTTAAATATTAAATCAGATACACTAAATCTTCTGAAAGATAGAATAGGTACAAATTTGGAAGACATTGGCACAGTCAAATATTTTATGAACAAAACACTGGTCCCACAGGAACTATAACTAAGTACCAACAACTGGGATCTCATATTATTAAAAAGCCTTTGCACATAAACATAAATTACACAGTAAAGAGACAACCTACAATATGTGGAAAAATTTTCTACAGACAAAGGACTACTACATAGAATATATAAATAGTTCAAAGAGATCAGACCCTTCAGAATTTAAAGACCCAGTTCAAAAATGATTATTGTCTGAAATAGATATGTCTCATATGAAGTAGAAATGACAACTAAATATATGAAAAAATCATAAACTCACTTGTCTTTCAAGGGATATAAATTAAAATAATTCTGAGATTCCATCTCACATCAGAAAGAATGGCTATTATCAAGAAATTGATTGTCAAGAAGGCTTTGAGGAAAAAAGGAATCCATTTTTGGTGGATGTGTGACTGGTGCAATGACTGGAAATCAGGATGGAAATTCCACAAAAAGCTAGGACCAAAGATTCAATTCTACCAGCTCTTACCCACCTTGGTGTCTTTGTGGAAGACTTAAGAGCATCATACCTCAGTGATATATACACACCCATTTTATAGTGGCACAGCTTATTATAGTTAATCTTGGAAATAGTCATAGTGCCCATCAGCTGATGAAGGGAAAAAAGATAAAGTTTTATATAGATATAAGGAAAAATTGAGAAAAACAGTTTTGTAAGTAAAGAGGGAAAAGATATTGAAGGGAAAGAAGAGAAATGGAAAATAAGAAGGAAGATTTATCATATATAGGAACAAATTCCATATGATGAATTTTATAACTGTATACCTAATGTGTAACAATAAATTTTTTAAAAAGCAAATAAATAAATAAATAAATAAATAAATAAATCGTACTGGGAAGCTTGATCAATCTAGATAAATGCTATTATTTGTTATTTTCTTAAAACCTGACATTGGACCATATTGACTTTCTTCATTCTCTGATTGCTTTTCTTCATGTTATTTTCCCCTATGTATACTATTTTGTATACTTCTAATATATCATATGTGATGGTAAAAACATTGTACAAAATTCTGGCACACTTGTATTTTCAGACTTATGTCCCATCATACTGCCTATCTTTTTTTATCTTGATTACAGAAGTTACAGTATTCAGTTATGGTGTATATATAGTCTGTGATAATTTTGTTCAAATATTTTTTATTTTACTGATATCTTACTAATATTAATTTAGAACAGAAGGATATGAATATATCCCACAATGACTGAAAATTATGTGTTGCTCTCTTTGTTTCTCCAAATTTTCCTTTCATGCTTGTGAGGCCAGGATCTTAGGCACACATAAACTAACATTTTTATGCTTTCCTGATAAAGTTTGGGTTTTATCACTGTGAAATAGATCTAGGTATCAGAAAATGTTGGGCAGTTATGTATCCTATGAGTGATACTAAATATTAAGCTCTTCAAATCATTATTTACATGAGGTTTCTCTACTCCAGTTTTAAAATGTATTTTTGGGCTAAGGGGACCTTCTTGTGGCCACACCCAGAAACCAAAAAAAAAAAAAAAAACAAAAAAAAAAAAACCCAAAACAAGAAATGACCACAAGGGATTGGAGGCCATGCAAGCCACATGACCCTTCTTGAAACAGGGACCAAGGAATCTAACAGGCTGAGGATCAGATGATGCCAGCAAAGAAAAGAAAAGAGATAAAGGGAAAAAAGCAGTATAGCTCTCCTGGTTCCTTTTCCACTTGGATGTTCCATAATATAATTCAACTGAAGTATTGATTTTAACGGTGTTTCAAAAATTTTGATAAGCACCAGTGGCAAACACTTGTAATCCTAGCACTTGGGAGTCTGTGTTAGGAGAATCATTTCGAATTTGAGGCCAGCCTAGACTAAAAGAGATTTCAGGGCCAGCCTGCACTACAAAATGAGACCCTGCCTCAAGAACATGAATAATTAAGTAAGCAGATGCAACATGAGAGCATATTCATAAGTGAAATTAATCAGAATCACGGACCGCCCTGCCACCAGGAACTCAGCACAAGCCCGCCTCAGGGGTAGGCTGCCCTTAACCTCCACCAATGGCCCCCCTGCCACCAGAAACTCAGCACATGCCCGCCTCAGGGGTAGGCTCCCTGGAACCTCCACCATGGGCCCACCCTACCACCAGGAACATCAAGGAGGCCCGCCCAAGACTGAAAACTGCCCTGGACTGCTACAGATGGGCCGGCCTCCCACCTGGAACATCAGAAGATCTCAGCGGGCTCCAGTTAGTGTGAGAAAATTTGGAACTTTGCTCCCAGGTGGCGAACTTTGGACTACAGTGGATTGACTGTATCAATGTGGTGAGTATACCCCTAAAATAGAGGTGTACAGGGGATAAATAGGGCCAGTAGTAAAACCCCCTCCAACTAACTGTAACACTTTGGTGTGTCTGAAAAGAGCATGTATGATCCCCTCCTACACATACAAAACATCAGGCAGAGTGAAAATGACAAAACAGAAAAGCAAAATGCAGTCTCAAACATATAGTTCACCAGAAGCAAGTATAGGAGACATTGAAATAGAGGATGCCAAAAGTAACACACAGGGAATCTCTGAAAAGATAGCCAGTGAAATAAAAAAACAACTGCATCAGGCTATAGAGGAAATCAAATTAGAAGTACTCTCCCATGTAAAGATAGAAATAACAACTTTAGTAAAGGAGTTGTTGAATGCAGATAAAGAAGAAAAAGAGAAAAAAGTACATGAGTATGGGAAACTGATTGAAACTTTGAATGAACAATATAGAAAACAAGCAGAATTCATGAAACAAACTCAAAGAGACATCCAACAAACAAAAAATTCTATTGAAAGCATGCAAAACTGGCTAAAGGAAGCTGAGGATAGGATTTCGGACCTTGAGGACAGGATCACAGTTCGGGATCAGGAAAGGATAGAACTTTAAAAAATAACAAAGCAGCATGAAATGACAATCCAGAAGCTCCATGATGATGCCAAGAGCAACAATATAAGAATAATGGGCATTAGTGAAGATACAGGTGTTCAGGCAAATGACATACGTATTTACAGAAATAATAGCAGAAAATTTCCCAAACATGGGGAAAGAATCTGATATGCAGACAAGTGAGGCACATAGACCACCAAATAGTCACAATCAACATAAATACACACACAGACACCTGATAACTAAGATCTCAGACATACAGCATAAAAACAGAATATTAAAAGCTGCCAGAGAAAAGACACAACTCCCTATCAAGGAAAGCCCATTAGAATCACGGCAGACTTTTCAGCACAAACCCTCAAGTCAAGAAGAGCTTGGAGTGAGGTATTTCAAGCCATGAAAGAAAACAACTTTCAACCCAGACTGATGTACCCAGCAAAACTTTCATTCAAATTTAATGGAGAAACAAGATACTTCCATGACAATGAACAACTGTAGAAATTGATGCCCACCAAACCAAGCCTAGAAAGAGTACTGAAAGACATACTAGACAGAGATAAAAATGACCACAATCCCCAAAACAACAACAGAAAGAAACCACCAGGTAGGATAAGCAATTAAATAAGAGGAAAAGCAGAAAGAAACAACTGGAACATAACATGGCAAAGTTGAGTCAGTACATATCAGTGCTATCCATAAATATAAATGGCCTCAATTCACCTATAAAAAGAAATAGATTCACTGAATGGATCAAGAAACAGGACCCCACAATATTCTGTATACAAGAAACACATCTGACCCAAAAGGAAACTCATAGGTAAAAGTCAAAGGAAGGAAAACAAAATTCCATTCAACAGGAACCCAGAAAAAAGCAGGGGTATCTATTCTATTTGCCAGACAATGTGAACTGCAAACCCAAAATGATTAAAAGAGTTAGAGAAGGTCACTACATACTTGTTAGTGGTAAAATTCAAGAGGAAGAACTAACAATTATAAATATATATGCGCCAAATACAGGAGAACCCAACTATATAAGACAGATACTAATGGACATGAAAAACCAAATACAGAAGAAACAGTTATAACAGGAGATCTTGACAGCCCATTGTCACAAAGAGATAGATCAACTAGACAAAAAGTCAGCAAAGAAATAACAGAACTGAATCATACCTATGAGCAATTGGACTTAGTAGATGTTTACAGAGTGAAAGAAAAAGCTTTTGATAAATCCAACACATGTTTATGATAAAAAACCTTCAGAAACTCAGAATACATGGCGTTTACCTCAACCTTATAAAGCCCATCTATGACAAACCAACAGCCAAAATTATAATAAATGGACAAAAACTGAAAGCTTTCACTTTAAAATCAGGAACAAGACAAGGATGTCCACTATCACCACTCCTTTTCAACATAGTTCTGGAAACACTAGCCAGGGCAATCATAGAAGAGAGAGAAATAAAAGGAGTAAAGATAGGAAAGGAAGAAGTTAAATTATCACTATTTGAAGATGACGTGATACTCTATATAGAAGACCCAAAAAACTCCATTAAAAGACTGCTAGAGGTAATAAACAAGTTCAGCAGTGTAGTTGGATACAAAGTCAAGGCTCAAAAATCAATAGCATTCCTGTACATAAACAAAAAACTCACTGAGAGAGAAATTATGGAAATATCACCCTTTACAATAACATGTAAAAAATGAAATACTTAGGAATCAACCTAACTAAAAATGTAAAAGACCTATATGCTGAAAATTATACTATGCTAAAAAAGGAGATTGAAGAGGATATTAGAAAATGGAAGGACATTCCTTGCTCTTGGTTAGGAAGAACCAACATTGTGAAAATGGCCATACTCCCAAAACTGTTATACAGATTTAATGCAATCCCAATCAAAATACCATTGACATACCACACAGATCCATAGAAAACAATCCTAAAATTCATTTGGAAACAGAAGAAAGCTAGAATAGCAAAGGCAATTCTGGGCAACAAAGGCAAGGCAGGAGGCATCTCAATTCCTGACTTGAAACAGTACTATAAAGCCACAATGATAAAATCAGCTTGGTACTTCCAAAGAAATAGACCTGAGGATCAATGGAACAGATTAGAAGATGCAAGCACAACTAGAAAGACACTCAGCCACCTGATATTTGACAAAGGGGCTAAATATATCCACTGGAAGAAGGATAGTCTCTTTAATAAATGATGTTGGAAAAATTGTCTCTCTACATGCTGAAGACTGAAACTAGATCCATGCATATCACCATGCACAAAACTAAAGTCTAAATGGATCAAAGACCTCAATATTAAATCAGAAACACTAGATCTACTGGAAGACAAGGTAGGTAGAAGTCTTGGAGACATAGGGGTAGGCAGAGAATTGATGAACCAAATGCAAACTGCATGGGAAACACTTCAAAGCACCAACAAATGGGATCTCCCATTATTGAAAAGTTTCTGTACTTCAAAGGAAATTACCAACAGAGTGGAAAGAAAGCCAACAGAGTGGGAAAAGGATTTTAACCAGCAACCACTCAGACAAAGGACTTGTGTCCAGAATATTTAAAGAATTGAAAAACATCAAGCCCCTCAAATTCAAAGACCCTCCGCAAAAATGGGCATCTGAGATGAACACACAGTTCTCAGAGAAGAATATAGAAATGGAAAATAAATACATGAAGAAATGTTCACCATCACTGGTCATTCGAGAAATGCAAATTAAAACAGCATTGAGATTCCACCTTACTCTGGAAAGAATAGCTGCCGTCAAGAAATCAACTGATAACAAATGTTGGCGAGGCTGCGGGGAAAAAGGAACACTGCTCCACTTTTGTTGGGAATGTAGACTGTTGCAACCATTATGGAAATCCATATGGAGAATTCTCAGAAGACTAGGATTGGAAGCCCCATTCAATCCAGCTATTCCCCTCCTTTGTATTTTCCCCAAAGAACTGAAAATTTCATATCACAGTGATACATGTGCACCCATTTTCATAGCTGCACAATTTGTGATAGCTAAATCCTGTAAACAACCAAGATGCCCATCAACTACAGAGCAGATGAAAAAGATGTGGCATTTTTATACAATGGAATATTACTCAGCTATAAAAAGGGATGATCTTGAGGCCTTCATAGGCAAATGGAGACAACTTGAGACTATCCTCATTTGTGAAATAAATAAGAATCATATTTATAAATATCATATTGTGTCTCTAGTGTAAAAAGTAAAGAAGTACAAGAGTAATAAAACCAAAATGTTTAATTGCTATTGTAAAAAAAAGAGGAAAAGAAAGTGCTCTAAGGGATATAACTGCATGTATGTTTGAGTGTGTAAAATAGATAACTACATTGCTGAATCTTTGTTGGATCTTTGAGCAGAACTGTTTGTAGTCTGACTGTTTGAATATTTACTAGTTACCCTTTAACATTGTCACTTGAACAACTACATCCAGGATGACAGTACATAATTTATAAATTACTGATTTCTTAGTGGGGCTTTTTCTCATTCTCCTTTTTCTTTCTTTCTTTTAGAATTCTGTATTGTTGCTACCCTTTTTTCTGTTTTTTTCTTCTCTTTAAATAAAATTTTAAAAATGTATAATTGCTATTGTAAAAAAAGAGGAAATAGGAAGTGCTATAAAAGATATAGCTCCATGTATGTTTAGGTGTGTGGGACTGATGACCATATTTCTAGGTTTTTGTTGGGTTGTTGAACAGATCTGTTTGGACTCTCACTGCTTGAGTGTCCATTTTGTGTGCTTTAATTCTGTAACTTGAATAACTATTTCTAAAAGAACAATATGTAATTTATCAACTAGTGATTTCTTATTGTTTATCTTCTTTTCTTGAAATTCTGTAATATTTCTACCTTTTTCCTGTTCTTTTTTCTCTTTAAAAAAATAAAATGTGTTTTTAAAGGGTGTAAATGATTTATTGAGAGGAAAATGCTTCTGTTTGAGAGGGACAAAATGGGGCCCAGAATGCGTGTTATCCCAAACGTTGGTGTTTATTGAGCAAAACCTTGAGGTGAGGCAGGCTTAGGATGGGACAGAACTGTAACCAAAATCAATAACATTACAGGTACTGTCACTTAGGTAATATTGATACAATGGCATACCAAGTATAGGTGTGAGGTGGGACAAAACTATGGTCAATCAATAACATTACAAGTGTAGTAACTAGGATAATATTGATATGGGGATCAAATGGGAAAACAAGTCATATAGCAAGAACACATTGGACAGACAAGGACTTTTGTGGAGGGGTAGGTTGTGGAGGTTTGGTCCTCCACCCCAAGGTGATTGTTGCCTACTTAGAATATCAACCACTGTCGTTCATCCCTAGGGGAAGTCATGAGTGAGTAGTTCTTTTTTCTTGAATACTGGCCTTCAGTGACCAGGTATCCAGCCAGATGTTTTTGCATTGACCTCTTGAGGGGTCAACCCTATATGACTACCTATAATATTTCTACATAACTTGGTTATCTTTAATTTTTGACCTCTGAAAAAGTACCCATAACTTCTATTAAGGAGTAAGAGTCAAAGACTGATCTGGCTACTTCCAGCTGAAGAGGGTTATAGCTGTGAGCAGCAGTCAGAGATACTCCACAGCGGGTCTTTCTAAAGGCCTTTAATAGATGCCAGGTGTATTTGTCTTGGGTAGATATACAGCTTTAACTCTGGAGGAGTCAAGGTCATAGAAATAGTTAAGTATGCATGGCCCAAATAATAAAAGAAACAGAATAATTATGAATATAGCTAATAAGGTTTTCAAGTAGGAGGAGCCAGTAATAGATTTCCATAAAGAGGATAAGGAGAAAATTCAGAGAATTACACAATCTGCCATGACATTAACCTATAATCTGATATCTCAAACATCTATTTAGATATTAGTAGAAGAATCAGGAGTGTACAGACACATTCAGCCTTTATAATTGCACAAGATCCCTTTTGTACTGCTGTTAGAGTGTCTAATGCCACTCAGTTTTGGAGGATGGTTTGCCTAATTAAGTTTACTTCTTCATTCAGGAGAGACAGACCACCCATGGTATTAAAGACTTCTGAGTATAGTTAGTGAAGGCCTCAATTTATGCATTTATTATTTTGTATAATATTCTCCAATTCTAAGGTAAGGATAAAAATAAGATACAAGTGATCATACCAGTGAGACACACTTCTATACCATCAGTGCTGTAGGTGTGATAAATTTGAAGGTTTGTCAATACTTTTGATGCTTCTGACTTGTATCCATACAAATCCCAGTGTACATCTTCTTATCCATCCATGAGGTATCCAGGGCCACAAATTGTTTCCAAGGATAGCTGAGTGTGACTGAGGGTTTCTCATCTAATTCTGGGGCAATTAATTCAGTTTGCTGCCAACCAATCTTCAGATCATAAAGTTATTGTGTGTATACATTGTTTGGGGAGGGTTGTCAATCATAAGTATTTAGTAGAGGTAGGTCAATGAGAATAGGAATGATTCTTCTGTTTCCAACATAAGGAGACTTTTCTACAATGATGTCCTATAGTGGAGGTTAACCATAGATAATCTTCTGATATCTGGAAATATCCACTTTGTTGTCTATGGTTAGTGACCCCCAGAACATTTTATTTAATATTTGTCTTATGAGAGCATTTAAAGAAACTTCATTGGTATTCTTAGAAAAAAATTCTAGGGCCAGGGATATTGTTTTAGTGGTACAGTACCTGCCTGGCAAGCACAAGGTCTTGAGTTCAATGCTTGGTACTTAAAAAAGAAAAAAAAATTGTATAATCCCCAGGATCATTAAGAGTATAGTTTATATGCCACTTATCTACCATGTAATGATGGGATAAACTATGAACTATTCAACTCTTGTAACTCACCAATATAGTCTTGTAGTTCATTTCAATCCTCTCCTTAGAGTGCGAATACACCAAGGAAGTCCAGATGTACTGGATATGGCAGCACAGCACATATCCAGCAAGATATTTGTTGCATATTCAAATCTGCATATTCTTGTGCCTACCTTAGAAAGGAATTGCATTCTCTCATAAGTGGTAAAGTGATAAGTGTTACTAAGAATAACATCTTATATTACTTATCTGAAGAATGTTTTTTTCCTGAACAAGAATCTTAAGTCTTCTATGGGCTCACAGGAGTATTTTTATAATAGTTGCTCACTTTCACTGAGAGTCTCTGGTTCCCAGAACTTGGGTTAGATGAGGTATATCCAGAAGGCCAGGTCTGCTACCTTGACAGCTGATGGGGTAGAGAGGATCATGGTGTACGGACCTTCTGAAGCTTGTCCTAGGTAAGGGGATGATGAAGGAAGAGAATTTATCATTATTAAGTCTCTGGAGTGGAACATGAGATTTCCATTTTCTTTAGGTTGAGCTTCTTTAGCTATTAAATAGTCTTTCATCTCTATAAAAGAGAAAATCATTAGTGAGAAAGGTCATCAATAAAGCATTTCAAATGGACTGAGTCCTGGAATTTGAGGTATATTTCTTATTTTAATGAAAGCTACAGATCACTGCATGTAGGTCTCCTAAGCCACTTTTTTAGGGTATCTCTTTAGAGTTACATTTATTTTTTGTAGTGTTCCTGATGAATGTGGCCTTCATGCACACTGGAGGTGATTGCGAATGCCCAGCCCCTGTATGACTGTTACTTTAAAAGAAGGTCCGTTATCCACCTATAAACTCTTAGGAAACCCAAATCTGGGAATTATTTCTGAGATTAATACTTTTACGTTACCATCTTTTGTACCTTTTCTGTTTTACAAGGAAAAGTTTCAGTCCAGTTTGTGAAGGTATGTATCTATACTAAGTATTGACCTTTTTTACTGTTTGCAAGAGTCATATTAAGCTATCAGTAAGTCTAGAAACTGTTTTTAAGGGAATAGGAGTACAATTGTAACTCATTAGCTCTTAGACTCCTGTATTGATACTGTCTAATATTATATTTTAAGTCCCTCCAATTTTAGCTATAATTATCTGCAAAATTTTGATGACTTATGAGAAATAGATAACAACACATTATTTATGATCCTTGAAAAACTCACAAGATATTATACATAGACAACAATATATTTTGTATTTACAAAATCAGTCTAAGCATCATTTTGATTAGTTAGCAACTTGGGTATTATAGTATTTAGACAGGATAAAATATCTCTCCCCATAATAGGGGCTGGGATTTTAGGTATAACTAAAAGAAATGAGTGGGAAAAAAATTAAAGATTAAAAAAATAAAGAAATGGGTGAAAAAAAAGTTACCCTAGTTATAACGTAAATGAGTTACATTTTATCTGGTGACTTCTCTTTATTGAGCTATGATGACTAGAAGAAAGGCCAGGCTTGAAGAGAAAGACAGAAGACAGATGGCAGTGTCCAACAATAGGCTGATTTTTCCCTCTAGTTGTGATTACTCAAGTCTCCTCCATGTAAATGCAGGTGGAGATGACAATCCAGCCAGAAGGAGAAAGCACAGTAACACTGGTCCCATGAGTCTTGCTAGACCACCTGGGGAGATGAATCTGAGTTCTGAGGCCTCTACCTTGTAGTGCAGTCTTTCTTTTCTCAGTATTAGAGCACTGTCTTGCTTCCAGTTTCTGCCTTTGCAGTAAGAGCATGGATTTGGGAACATCTTAAGGAAGTCCCTCTTAGGGTAGCCTGGAATTAGGCATCAGTAGCTGGTGAGGTTGATAGTTTTCAAGCTATTCCTGGAACCCCAAAAATCAGACTTAGGGTGTGTACTTTTTGTTTTAAAGAGAATAAAGTAAAGCAAAATAAAACAGAATAGAGTCAATCAAAACAAGCCAGTGTAAGTGACATAGGACTTCAAAACAATACAAAATCAACAATGGTTACCATAATGCCACTTGTTGTCTTCAATATAGCTGCAGATACTTTCAGACATAGTAGAAATAAAACAGAGCAGAACAGAATAGAAAATAAAAACAAAACAATGACCTCAGTAAAGGACTTCAAAACAAGATGAGTGAATCCAAAATGGCTACTATCTTGCTATCTTTGAAATAGCTGTCTTTTTCATTGAACATAATAAAATCAAACAAAACAAAATGAAATAAAACTCAACCCAACAAAATAGTGAAAATGATAAAGGACTTCAAAACAAAATGATAATGAAACAAAAATGGCCACCACCCTTAGAAAGAGATCCTCCACAGATACTACACTATGTATTTTTATCTGCCAAGTAGATGATCAGATTACTGGCTTTAAATCCCCCAAAGTAAGGGAAACACTAAACACTACAAGCATTAAATTGGACTCCAACTGAATAGCCATCATCACAGCCTGTGTTTCTCCAGATCAGCTGGTCTCTTATGGGGTGAAAAGTTGGCTCTTCTTGTTTCCCAGCCTTCACGCCTGAAAGGGTTGGCATCTGGCTTTCCTGCCAGTGCCTTATACATGGTGCCAAATCACAGGGAGGGATTGCTTTATGGTAACTTCTTGTTCTCTTTCCCCAGGTTCACAGTCCATGAACAGTGCTGACTCACAGGAAATGGCTGGCATCTGACTCTCCCTGCAGTGCCTTACACATGGCACTGATACACAGGAAGGGCTCAAGGTCTTTATTTTTAAGACCACAACAAAATTAACTGCTTTTTGGTCTCTTTGCTTTCTCCCTGAGACTTCTTCCAAGTCTTGATTGTAGAGGAGGAACTTTGCAAAGTATCAAGCGAACTATCGGTAGCAAAAGCTATCTTTTGTAAGTTTTTCTTAATATCTGGCACTGGCTGGGTAATAAACATTTCTTTAAGTATTATCTATCCTTCTATTGAATCAGAAGCTATGTATGAATCTTTTCATTGATGAAGAAATATTTACATGTAGTCTGATAGGGATTGCAAGTATACTTTGAACATAAATAAGAATTCCCTCTTAATGTAAAGAAACTTTGAACATAAATCAATTATGACAATTTTCCCTCTTCATTTTATAGAATGATTCTAGTTGTAAAATAGCATCATAATTAATACTTCCATCTACATTTCACTCTGTTTCTAAGGGTAGATAGGTCGTATGCATGTGCAGAAAAATATCAAATTATTCTATTTCATCATGTAAGGGTCAAACTTCTTCCAATGATTAATAATGTCTGAAATGCAAAGATAAATTGGACTTCCCCTTTATTTTCTATTTGTTCTGTGTATACCATTGTGGCATCCCTCAAGTAAATTTCAGTCAAGGGAAGGTAGGTACTGTCTTGAGAGAGAGCAGAAAGATGAAATCTGATCAACCTATTCACCTCAAATTGGGACAAAATTACATCTTACCAGGGAGTCAGTGAACTTACCTCTGTAGCACAATTTTAAGCACAAGTTAAATTTGGTCCCAACTATAACTGTAATGTTTTAAGTAAGGAAGCATGACCATTGCTTTTGTTCTTTGAAAAACAGAATATACCAAAAAAAAAAAAAAGAAAAAAAGGAGTTGGAAAAAGAGCACTTTTCAGGCTGTTAACCAGATTACAAGTAGAGATAGATAAAAGCAACAATTGACTGGATAAAGACTGCCCTGGTTCCTGGAGCAAAGAAGTCTCCAAGGCACTTGTGTTGTCCATCTAATCACATAGGCATCCTTTCCTAACAGCAGGACAAGGGTATGCTTTATTTACATTTTTATATCTTTGAATTTCACAGGTTAAACTTATATTTATCATCTAGCAATCACATTTCCCATGTTCATAAAGGCACATTTTTTATTATTCTATGCACACAAAGGCTGACTACAATTTCTTTCTTAACTCTTAGCATATGTGAGACACAAATGTAAATCATTGCTCTGATCATTGTTTTCCTCCATAAAAGGTAAAATTTTATTTCAGGTTTCTTCATCCTGATTCTAGGAGGAAGGGGTAAGTCTAAGGACAAGGTGGTTTTAAAGTTATATCCCAACAAGTTGGAGAAAAATTGTAGTGTCTGACTTCATAGTAAAGAGAAAAAATACAAAAAGAAGAGAAGATTTTTTTTCTGTGGTTGAGAGCCAATTTCCATTGAGGAACCTTTAGGTATTTGCTAGAGAGCAGCCCTGGCCATGACGCCCCAGTTGTTCTCAATTTCTATATGTCCAGGAAACAAGAAGTTGGTCTCCAGAAATTAATCCAGCTGTCTGATCAACATTCCATTAATAATTGGCTTCAATGGGGATTCACCATAAAGATGCTGGGGAAGCATGTCCTCTGCTTTCAGGGTGGGAACTGCTTTAGGAGTGTTTAATTAGATGGCAGAATAACTACAATTTGCAGAGAATCTATAAGGAGTAGGTAAAATCCTGAGCAACCGCATTAACTTAGTGCATTATAAGTAAAGATTTTAAGATCTATAACTTATTATCAAAGTACTTTCTCCTGTGCATATAAATGATAATTAGAACTCAGAGGGCAAGAAGAAGGATTGGAGATATCTCTTTAGAGTAAATGTGTTTTAGTCCTATAAGTGTGGTACTTTGGAAATAGTTCCTTCTGGTTTTAACTAGAAATCAATTCTTTTCAGTGTGTCTCAGCTTTAGTCTCTAAAGGAGACTGACCCAGAATGCTAAGCTAGAACATGCATTTTATGTGTGTTCTCCCAGATGAGCAAAATTCCAATGTCTCAGCTGATCCACAGATAGGGTATGTTTCCCTCAGCTAAGTTGACTTTCCTGTCTTTTGTATTATCAAATGTATGCTTTCTTCATTTAATTGTTGGATAAGAGGAAAAGGTTGGAACAGTTTAGAGTTCTTTCTTTCTAGTTTTACATGCCTCCCCCCACCAAAAAAAAAGAGGAAAATACAACCTGCCAGGAAAAGGTTAGAAGTAAGTTCAAAAAATAGAGAGATTCTCCTTTCTTTCTCTGGGTGAGTAATATAGACAATTTGCCCCTGAGTGATCATTTCTAGTCTGGAAAGGCAAGAGTGGTTAATCTTAAGAGTTAAGATTGTCTCCTCACCAGTAGAAGATAAAACCAGAAAGGTAACTGAAACAGAATAGGCTTCCTCTAGAGTGCAGAGGAGGATCAGAGTCAGTTTGTCTCCATCCTCCAAGTCTTAATAATGGCCACTACCTAGTGTTCTTTAACTGGTGGAAGGAGTCCCATGATTTTCTATATAGACATGTATATTTAAGAATGAGCTAGAATTAATTTACAAAAAGATATATTTTATAGCATTTTATATCAAAATCTAATATGAGATTCTCTAATATTATGTGTTAATATCTTTGCTCTGTAAGACAATAAACTATAGCATTCAAATATGTTGAATAGGTAAAAGAAGGAATACTAGTAAGTCCAGCAACCAAGTCCAAATGCAACATACACAAAATCAGAACAGATTGTCCCATTAAAGAAGCACCGTAACCTTAACCTTCCCATGTTTTCAACTTAAATTTATACAAATCATGACCAATTATAAGGAATGAAGAAAGTCATATCATCATAAAAATTTTGATTCTAAAATTTTGATTACTTAAGCAAGTCACAATCTTGGGTATATGAAACAAAGGAAATCTCTTACCTCTGTTGAATTATCACTGTGGAAGACGTCCAGATGATAGAGAGGAAAGAAATTTCCAACCTGTAAGATGTTCAAAATGCCAAGATCATGTTGTCTAAAATCCAGGAATAAATTTTTTAGGAACACTGGAGGTCAAGAGTAGTAAGAATTTATCGAGAAAAAAGGTTTCTGTCTGAGGCAGACAGAAGAGGACAGAAGAGGAAACAGGTATGCCTTTTAAACTCAATTATTAAGAAAATTTTCCAACTTTGTATATACATAACCAATGTTAAAAATTATGTCATAAAATGTTGGTCATATTCCGTGAAAACACTTTATGCATTATGCACATGTTATTGTTATTAAATTCTACACATTTACAGAAGATTGATGTTCTTATTACTCTTACTTTGACTTTTAATAAGTTTTCTGAAATATCTGTGATATAAGATTGAAAATTTAAATGAAAAAATATAAATAGGTGAATAACAAGATATCCCTTGATACGTATTATGAACATTGACTGTGTAATGTCTTCTTCTTACTCCTTTTGAACATGGTATAAATTCAGTGACATACATCCTGTTCATTGAAATTTGACAGTGGGTAAAAGCCCAAGTTTTTTGTGAATAAGATTAGAGGAGACTAATGTGATCCGGCCCACGGATCAGTCCGTGGGTCTCACCTGGAGAGGGAACGGGGATGGGGGGCAGGGGCAAGAGGAGAGAGAGATGGAGACAAGTTGAGCAATTCCAATCAAGTCTCATTTATTGATATAGGACACAGGGTTTTTATAAGCGGGGGGTGAAACATGGAGCTGGGCAGGGTAAGCACGTTGCGTGTCCACTGATTAGCTAGAGAGCAAGATCTACCCAAATAAGGACAAGCTAGAGGCAGGAAGCTGTTGCTAGGTAGGGGTACGTGGTAACCATGACTGGGCCCTCGTCATATCCGGTAAATACAGGAGAGGGTCATGGGTAATGTAGGCTGACACACAGAATGCCCTCAGGCAGGAGGGGCGGGACGGCGGCAATTACCTTGAGCCGCTCCCTACACAAATGTGTGATAATGCAAAATTGTGTTATCTACATATAAACTGCACATCAAATTAAATACATTTAAGAGAAAAACTATAATTACATATTTTTCAGTGATCCAACAAAAATGTAAAGTTTTGTTTATCTGAAAGGAAGCTAGCCATCACTAAATACTTGAACATTTACTATGTTTTCCACATAGATGTTAAGCACTGGATCATTCATTTTTCAGCACTCATTAGAACAAAAGGACAGATTGTTGCATAGGCATTGCCCCCAAGCATCCAGATACAATGATGAATCGGATCATTTTTCCACAACATTCCAAAGGATGAGAAAATAACATAGTCCAAAAAGTACATGAGAATAAAAGACCCATGAGCAGAAGAATGATCTAGGTGGCCCTCTCTTTTGGGGATGCCTTTAGAGAAAGTCTGGTTCTGTGAAGATGTTGGCATTGTCTCTTATGTCTGCACAACAGGCTCACCATGTATCCTCTTGAGAGAGCCATCAGCCCTATAAAGGAGATATCCTAAATGTTCAGCAAGGAGAAAAATATGTATCTGAACAAGTGACTAATAGGCCACTGAGAGCAAGATTCAGTGACAAATACAAGACCTTGTGAGGTCACATTGGGGGTGGCACCAATGGAGACTAAGAAGCATATTGAAGATCCATAGAAACACAAGACAATATGGGTAGTAATGTGTGGAATTATGTTTGAATTTTGCCAAACAACAATTTCTAGGGCTAAGCATGATGGCCTGGAAAATGTTCAGCAGACAGATGGTACAGAGAGAGAGGACTCCATCAACCTGTTTACACATGAGGTCATTCTTCTCAACCCTCAAACCCAAAGGTGTTTTTAGCTAGGAAGCCCACAGTTATCAGCATCACCAGGTTAATTAAGGCCAACTGACCAATAGGCAGGTGAAGAGGTTTGGGCCTGTGCTTGAGAAGAAATATGAGGATGTGGAACAGAAGCAGGACAGTGTTGGCTGTGATCCTGATGGTGATTTCAAAGAACACTGTGTTATGTTAGTGTAACTGAAAAATTTTCTCTTTTTATTCATCTTCATTGGGGAAAAACAAACAATAAATGTCTCAGGAGAAAAGCAAGAAAAAGTATTTATCACAATTATCACCATTATCAACCTGTCAACCAACACCATAGTTTTACCAGATCTTGTGGATTTCTCCTCATGTGTGCTTTGTGCTTCACAACTTGGATTTCCCTCACATCCTTCTGGATGCACCACTGTTCTCTGATCTGTCCCAGCCATTTCTCATGGCAGCTGCATTATGAATCTCACTGGAGTGTTGCACAGCACCTGTGTGAGAAAACTCCCAGGCTAAGTAATGTATTTCCTTGTTTTTCTCTCAATTTTTAGTTTTCAACATCAGACACAATGTCTTATTTGCCTTTTTATCTGTATAATGTGGAGAAAGTTTTGGCTAAATAATTTCTACATTTTTTGTGTAAGTTGAAAATGGAGAGTTTCGTACATGTGGAAGAAAATTCCCTCAAATAGTAATTATTCCAGAGATAGACATACAGTTATGTTAGTTCTGTGAAATCATTAGTTTGGTTTATTAGCAGAAGATGATTGTCTTTATGTTTTAAAGTAAAATAGCTTCAAATTATATATGTATAGATAGCCATTTATTATCAGAATTTGAAAAGTCAATTAGTATATCTGAGCCACAGACATATGATTCATATATGAAGACAGTTGTATTCCTTATTTTCTAAAGATATAAGGTTTATGAAGGTACCAAAGATGAAGAGAGTCTGACAGGAATGAAATGCCAATTATCGTCATCATTATTATGTAGTTCCTCATTTACATAATTTGAAAAAATTGATTCTGTTTACAGTATATGCTGCCTCTGTCCTAGGCTAAAAGGAAAAAATGGAAACAAATATCAAATTAGTATACCCTTAACAGTATCTATTTATGAGGTACAAGAAATTAAAATTACTTAATCTGCCAAAACTACAAAAGTCAGATATTTTACAAACATGGCAGATCAGCCTAATATCAACCATCAAATTACAATTATTAATTATGAGTAGGTCCATGAATTCCAATTTCTTTTAAATCAATCATAAGCACAAGGAATCAGAATTTAAATATATCTATCTTTTCAGTGAATTCTGACAATTATTTTGTTTCTAATTACATTAGTAATACATATTTCCTCCCGAAGGTGGTTTTTCAGGACTGCAAACTTTTATGACTTTCTTAAGCAAGAGAGCATATTTCTGTGGAGTTATGGGGATCAAATGTAGATTTTATAGTACAGAATTTTATGATACTGAACTTTCAGTTTCTCTTCCTAAAGAGATATGATTCAGCTCTTTATTTTAAATCAAACTTTATAAGTTACAGTATGAAACTCCTAATATGATAAATGAGCATATACATTCTCACAGAAAACTTTAACAGTAGAGGTTAAGAGTACAGAAAAAAGAGTATATTTATAGCTACTTAAAGCATATGCTTTACAAGTGATGAAGCATACCTGAAACATTTAGGCATATTGAATATGTGATCACATTTAAAAACTCAGGAAAAAAATGAATGAATTGGGTATAAATCCTATGAAAATTTTGATTTTTAAGTATCATAGTAAACTTTACAAAATGTCAATCTGTCTCCAAAATATTGCAAAAAGAAAGAAACACAATTTTCTCCCTTGCAGTAGTCAGCAAAGTAAGGTTTGGTCCTGTCATATGCTCAGGGGAGACATTAAAAATACTTATCTAGCTACCAGATATTTCTGAATATTGTGGATCGTATTCTGCGATTTAATGCAGTTCTCATTGTCTTCTTGATCTTTCATGTATGTATAAATGACACATTCCTATTTCCTGGATGTATATTTCATGTAAATTACAAAATATATCCAGATAATATTTTAAGGAACTAACTTCACATTGTACATACTGAAGTTAAAGTACTGCATTAAGAGAATTACTTGAAAACATAAAATATCAATCATAAACTTATTTTCTGTTGTTATGATTTTGAAATTTAGGCTTTGCCTTAGTTTCATTTTTAAAAATCAAGTCTGTAAATAAACTTGTAAAACTGGCCAAGTAGCCTGTTCCAATCATTAATAAACACAGTGTACAGAACTACATATTTTCAACATTGCTTAGATATCTACAGTCCTACAAACCTGAAGGACTAAGATGAGAGATGTATGGAGATACTCTAGGTTCACACAATATTCAGGATATCAGGGCTCCTCTGGGTCTTTACCTGCAATATACAAATCTTCTTTACAGCAGAGGAAAGATCTCCTTACTTCAGAGTATTATCCAGAAAGTGCTCTTTATGCAAGCAATCACTCATGTTCTTAATACCTGTGATGCATCAGAAATATGATAGAAAATAAGACCAACCATTTCTAAGTGTGTAGATCCTGCACAACTGTGTTACTGAAATATACACCAAAGATCTTTGCTTGTATTTGTCATTGAATGTTATGCAGAAAATTATGTGGCAACTTCTGTAGTAATATTTTATTAGAAAATATACTTTGGAGAATGTAAACACAAGAAAATATTCTACCAAGAATGGTCTATTAGAAAGACCCTGCCCAGCCCTGTCTCATCCAGCCCACATCTGCCACATTCAGCATGGATTATCTATCTGTGGATGGTCTAGAAATCACTCCCCAAATACAGATCTTAGGAATAACAATGCTGAGACAGAACCTGACTCACCCAAAATATCAAACACAAAAGTCTCATTTTTCAAACTAGACTAAACCAACTACCCCCAGAGGGACTCTGAATTAATAAACACATAAATCACATTGAAAGTAACCTGTAAGAAAGTTCTGAAACAAATCACATCATGAAGGCCACGTTGGGAAACAGTGAAGAAAAGCCAGTGGGCATCTCACTGAAAGAAAAACAGAAATAAAGTGAGAAATCTCAAATAGAAATTTCTGTGTTTATTTTGAGGAGTCACCATTGGGAGCCCTCATAACTCGGTAAAGGTGAGAAGTGTAACACAGTTTACCACCTAGTTAACGCTCTGATCAAGGAAAGATTCACAGAAAATATTCTGTTCACTTACGGTTACTGAGACCTGGAACAATCTTGTGACACACAATTAAGTCAAATACTTCAGAAACTTTTGTGCAATGCTGAGCTCAATGCACCCATGCTACTTGTCAGGAAATAAATGGAGTAGAGGGTGAGGCAGAAGGGTCTGGCTTGATGGCAACCAAATTTCAGCACTGATGGCATTGATTAGGATGTATTACACAGTGAAAACATGTATTACATATTATTTTTTCATAGGAAATGTGAACATAATCTATATGATATGAGTAAGACAGTATATAATAATAGGCTTTATATCCAGAATATTGTCTTGACTTAAATCCCTGAAACAAAGTGTCTAGGCTATTATGCCTGTAATTTACAAACCAAATGTACCATAGTGGGAATCAATATTGTTTTTATCTATAAGGTTAAAGGCGGGTTGTGAGGTGAGATTGACCATGAATGCAGGCATGGATCAGTTTTATGCTGAAACCCTGGTCAGAGTACTACAAAGGGAAAGAGACACAACCAGCACATTACCAGTGAAGCTAAAGTCCTCCGCAGCCACAAATATGACCCATGCTAGGTGCACAGCGTTTGTGAAATGCATAGCTCCTGAAGAAGAAAGTGTGGAGAAGAAAATCTGAGAATGGGATGGTGGCTGTGCACTGTTCATACATGCAGTAAAAGGCATTTATTTTGTCAAGTTAAAGGATTCTAATGCACAAATCTGTGTGATCATTTATGAATAGATATGTACAACATGCATATGTTTACAACCACCTTAAAAAAAATCAAGAGAAAATAATTACCATTCCAAAGAAACAAAAGACATGCAGAAGCACTTTTTTTACAAAAATAAAAAGGTCATCTCTCTCAAAAGATATTTTCCAACGTGAAAAATCTCCAATCAACCCCATAGTGCAAGAAAATGTTGTGTTCTTGCAAAATGGCTTTGAGTTTTATTTGTTTTCATAGTTTTGAACTATAGATGTACCCAGAGAATGATAATAGTTCAAATTTATCTGCTGATAAAAATAATGAACAACCAATTTCCCTTATGGACAGGGATTCTGACATATCTACTAAGAACAAAAGCAGAAGAAATATTCTTAAAATGAATAAAAATAGAGAAAATAGTAACATACAGAGTTTCTCCTCTCAAAACATGTTTTTGGACTGTATTCCCTGAACTCTCCTAGAAACACATGACAAAGCCTGCAATTTTACTTTACACCATATTAATGGCTGACATCATTAACATGCAATTTGTGAAATCAACGTTGGTGAAGCAGGCTGTTTTGGAAAAAATTGCCCACACATATTTTATAGGAATAAGCTTAAATTCTCTTTCAGAGCTCATGCTTTATACAAGCATATCACTATACAATGCATAATTTATATAAAATTTAAAAATCCAAAGCTACAGAGGTCACTTATAGAAAACTTTTAAGTGACTTATATGGAGGATGATAACAGAGAAAGTGTGTCTATTTCCTGAAAACCCATAATAAACTTTTATCTGTTTTATAAAAAGTGTTAATATGAATATAAAAGCATCAGAATAAAATGGTAGTATATTCCTTAAGAAATAATATGGCATATACAGGAAAACTATTTAACTCAGAGGAATTCACACATTCCAGAAAGTAATTTATTATTCTTATGAAAAATAACACTAATTTTATGAGTCAATGAAATAAAAGCTGGAGCCAACAAAAATCTCAGTCTGTAAAATCTTACAACAAAACCTGCAGTTCTCCTTCCTTATCCTGCCCAGGACTCTGCACATCAACAGACGCTGTAACTGTGGACACAGCAGCACTTATCTAGGAGGAAGAGTGGAAATCTGATGCTATTCAGAAAACTCTGCCTGGATTTATGAAAAGAAAGCTGTTATAGCACCAATGTATAGAAGTATCATTTTAAAAATTTTTTTTATTTTAAAGAGAATAAAATAAAAGAGGACAGATCTAAGCAGATCAGAACAGAACAATGTAAGCAAATACAGCACTTCACAAGACAACTGGGTATTAACAGAAGCTATCATAATGTCTCTTTCTTTGAAATAGTTGAGCTTAGCTTTACACACAATAATGTCAAACATAACAAAATAGAATAAAACCACTCAAGAGAATGAAAGCATTGCAAGGCATTCTGAACCAAATAACCAAAGATGAACAATGGCTACTATATTATCTCATTTTCCATAAAAATTTGTTTATACTATCATACATATTAAAATCCAATATGACACAATGTGACAGAACCAATGGTAATAGAAAAACAAAAGCATGGTAAGACTTCAGAGCAAGATGATATCAAATCAACAATAGCTGCCATATTGTCTTTTCTTCAAAGTAAGTATTCATAAGATCACATATATTAAGATAAAACAAAATAGAATAAAACCATTCCAATCAATGAATGAAAACATAAGACTTCAAAGCAATATAATGGTGAACCATGATTTCCATAAAATCTTCTGTACTCTTACCATTTCTTACACTATGGAGAATATATGGTATTTATACATGTGAGTTTGATTTATTTCACTTATGAGTATGGATTCAAGTTGCATCCACTTATTTATAAATATCTCAATGTGATCATTCTTTATAGCTAAGTAGTACTCCACTGTATAAAAGTGGCACAATTTTTTTATCCATTCCTCAGTTGATGGGCACTTAGGTTGTTTTCAAGATTTGGCTATTACAAATTGTGCTGCTATAAACATGGGTGCACATATATCACTGATGTTTTCACTGTGGTAAGATGGGAATATGCCTAAGAGTGGAATATCTGGGTCAAATGGGACCTCCAACCCCAGCTTTCTGAGGAATCTCCAGATTGACCTCCATAGTGGTTGCAGCAGTCTACACTCCCACCAACAGTGCACAAGAGTTCCTTTTTCCCCACAGCCTCTCCAGCATTTGTTGTTGGTAGTTTTGTTGATCATGGCCATTCTTTCTGCAGTGAGATGAAATCTCATTGTGGTTTTAATTTGCATTTCTCTAATGACCAATGATGATGAACATTTTTTCATGTATTTATTTGCCATGTGTATTTCTTCATCTGAGAACTGTGTGTTCATCTCAGATGCCCATTTTTGGATTGGGTCTTTGAATTTCGTGGGTCTGATTTTTTAAATTCTTTATAAGTTCTAGAAAAAAGTCCTTTGTCTGAGGGACAGTTTACTAAGATTTTTTTCCCAGTTTGTGGGTTTTCTTTTCACTCTGATGGAGATTTCTTTGGACATGCAGAAACTCTTTAATAAGACGTGATCCCAGTTATTGATTCTAGGAAGTATTTCTTGTGCAGTTTGGTTCTTATTCATGAATTCCCTACCAACCCCTTTGTCTTCAAGATTTTTATCTACTTTGTCTAGAAGTAGAAGTACCATTTTAGCATCTATACAAAGGTGACAGTATTCCACTAGGGAGGAAGAGTCCTGTGGATCACCACCTGCCTCTAGGTTTTACTTTATTCTCTCCTAGATATTAGCCATCTTATGCCAGCTGTGATCAAAACTTTTCTCTGTTCCCTGATGCATTTGCATGAGGGATCACAAAAATCCCTTCATGTATACATCTTCATGATGTCTTTTTTGATCCTAAATTCAGATTAGTTCAAAACTATTGTAACTCATCTCATACTGATTGCAAACTACTTTGGAATGAGAGATTCCTCAGCTCTCAAGTGTCTTCTAACAACTCCTGCTGAGTTCAAGCCCACAGAAAGTGTGCTGACTGCAGAAGGCTGAATACATCTGGTCCCACCTCATGGCCAGAAAGTATCCTAAAATTCAGGGGAAATAAAGGTATGGGCTCACTGATATTATTCACTAAACCACCATATGGCCATAGTTGGTTTGGTGGGATAAATCAAGGCATCTGTGTGGCCTTGTGCTATAGAGACTAATAGAATTTGGAAATTTGAAGTGAGAAGTCCATGGCTGGTGGGACCCTTCCATCCTAATGTTGTGCTTTGTAATTAAGAGAAAGTGAAAGCCATTTTTAACCTGCACTGGTATGGAAAAAGGCTGAACATTCAGGGTTTTCATATTGTGAAAACCTTTAAGTGTACATTTCCTTCTCTCTCCCTCTTTTATTTTGTTGGGTTTTCTTTCCTTCTTTTTTTTCATTTTTAAAATTTTATTTAAAGAGAAGAGAAAAAAACAAAACAAAATAGAAAAGAGGGTAGAAACAATTTCCTTCTTTGGCTCCTGTTTTTTTTAAAGCAGGAATCTAACTGAGGACCTCATGTTTTCCAGGCAGGCGTTGTGCCACTAAGCTGGGTCCCTGACCCTGATCTTGATTTTAAATGCATGTGACTGTTACTTTTGATAATAATTCTGTTCTGTTCTTCCTTTTATTTCTTCCTTCTCTCTTACTCTCCTGTGCTCTGCACCAGTTTCTCAAAGTTTCCATGATCCTCCATTGTCTTCCACCCTTGCTTCTAACCTCATCCTCTTCCTCAATTTCTCTGTTTATTCCCCTAATCCTTGTAATTTTTCTCTTCTGAAGTAAAGTTGGCACATTGAAGGCTTTTTTACTACATACGATTTTCTGGTTTATTTTTGATTTTGTTATATAATCACAAACCTATTTCATTGGATTAAAAGCGACAAATTAATGGCTTCCTCAGTTTGTCATTTTCTGAGCCCTTTTTGATGCTGTGATTATTGCTGAGTGCCTACTTTAGACAAAGTGACATAATTATAGTAACCAGCTATTCTTCTTCCTGTGCCAAGACTGAGATTGCCTAAAGCTCATAGAATATACTTTTGGCCAGTGCCAAAGAACCAGAAGCTGGGCCACACAGGCAGCAACTTCTCAGCCCAGCAAACTGAAGAGGTAGATCTTGCAACAGACACAAAATGCCAAAGCCAGCTACACCTGGAAGATACCTCAGAGAAGTAATCATTTCCTAACATACTAAATACTAGCAGTAAGCAACCCACTATAGGGTGTTTACAAGAATCAACCAGGAATTAAACTTTAAAAAGTAGAATATGAGAAGACATTTAAACAAGATGAAACCATAGATATCCAGTTCACTACAGGCAAACCCAGGGGTCAATGAGCTGGGACGATCCAAAAGCCACCCACCTGACCTCTCTGATGCGGTAATGGCAAAGCAAATGAATGAGCATCCAGAAAAAAATCAAATCATAATTAATTTTTCATATTACTACAGAGATGGTGACCACAATGATAGATATTCAATGACTCTAGAGAATATATAGCGTTTACAAAGGAAAATCTAGAGAAAATGGTTGAAACCAAGAATACACAAAAGACAAAAATTATGACCTCTAAAACAGATTCAAGCACACATCCAGGAAACTAAAAATTCAATTGAAATTATCCACAGCAGAATAAATCATTCTGAGGACACAGTATCAGATAAAGAACTCAGCATTGTGGTTATCAATCACAAAAATAAAACTTACTTAAAATTAGCAAGGGACCATGAGAAATCAATCCATCAGCAAAGTAGAATACGTAGTGCAAAAAAGAATAGTATTCTTTTTTTTGTATCCACAAAACAGTAATTGAAAGTGTAAATGACCTAAAAAATCTGTTCACAGATATCAAGGCAGGAAATCTCCCTGGCAGGGATAAAGGAAGTGACATACAGACATGCGATGCATACGGAACCCCAATTAAGCATGCTAAAAAATCTAAAACCAGGAATATAATATTCAAGTTTCCAGAAACAGAACAAAAAGCCAGAATATTAAAAGTTCTTAGGGGGAAAAATAAATCCCCATATAAAGGGAAGCTTATCAGAATCACAACTGGCTTCTTAACTTGACCCCTCAAGAGCTTGAAATGAAGTATTTTAAACCTTAAAAGAAAACTACAAACCATGTTGATGTACCCAAGAAACAATTTTTCAAATTAATGGAAAATAAGATACTTCCATTACAAAGAACATGAAACAATTCATCAGTATGAAACCATCACTCAAAAATATTATGAGAAATTTTTTAGAAAGACATAATTAGGACTTTAATTCCATGAATTCCTAAAGAATAAATGCACTAGGAAAGGAAGTAATTAAACAAAGGGAGGAAAAGGGAACCCATAACAGGAAAACAGCATGAAATGGATAAACCAAAGCATGTCAGTTATAACCATCCATGCTGATGATGCCAGTTGACCAATCAATAGAAACAGGCTGGCAGAAAAGATCAAGAACAAAGATGAAACAATATAAAATAAACATATATAACTTAAAAACAAAATCACAGACTTAAAGTCATACAGACTTAAAGGATACAAAGCAATATGCTATGTGATAGGAATACAGATAGAGCAGGGAGTAGCTATGCTATTTGCAGAGAAAATAGGCTTCAAGCCAAAACTGATTAAAAGATAAAGACAGTTTGCTATGTCTTTGTAAAGGGAACAATTCCCAGAGGAAGAGGTAATAATAAATATATATGTAACAAATATCAAAGCACCCAAGTAGATAAAACAAATATTAATGGGCATGACAATTCATATAAGTGCTATTAAAATTGTATTGCAGAATTTTGATACCCCACTGTCATGGTAGAACATCTAGAAAAAAAAAAAAAAAAACTAGGAAAGAAATACTGGGACAGAACCAAACTGTTAAATAGAGGAAGTTAGCAAATGTCAACAGAGTAAAACATCAGAATACACATTTTTATCACCTGCACAAAGGGACTTTCTTCAAAGTAGACTATATAATAGCTAATAGAACATTCTTAATATATGCCACAGAATTGACAATATCCCATGTGCATTACCATAATGTAATAAAATTGGAAATAATGGCAAAAGAAACCACAAGAACTTTGCAAACATATGCAAATTAAATAACACCTTTCTGAACAGCCAATGTGTCTCAGATAAAACTAAAATTTAAATTATACAGTTTCTACAATTATTAGTTTAAATACAACATACTGGAACTTACAGAACACAATGAAAGCCATACTACAAGCAAAATTTATAGGAATGAATAGCTACATCAAAAAAACAAAGTGAGCAAAAATAATCAACTTAATGTTGAAACTCAAGCTTCAAGAAAAAGAACAAGTTGAACCCAAAGCTCATATTAGAGAAGAAATTATAAAGATCACAGCAGAAATTTGTACTATGGAGTCTAAGAAAACAAGGCAGACAATCAGTGAAACACGGAGTCAGTTGTTTGTAAGATTAAATAAAATAAAGAAACCCTTAAGCAATCTTATCATAAAAGACTCAAATCTGCACAATTTGGAATGAAAGGCCTGCAGAAGTCCAGATCACCTTACCTACTTTAAGAACTTGTTCTCTAATAAGTTGGAAAATGTAGAAATATGGACCTAATCCTAGATACATATGAATTATCAAAGTGGAATCAAAAATATAAAACTCTTAAATGAATCAATATAATCAATGAAATTACATATATTAAAAATTTACCAAAAAGAAAAGTGTAGACTCTGATAAATTCACTGCTGAATTCTACAAGAAATTTAGAGATCTGATACCATTACTTCTCAAACACTTCAATGAAATTAAATAATTCCAAACTCATTTCTGGAGTCAAGTGTTAACCTGATACCAAAACCAAGAAAGTACCTAGCTAATAAAGACAATTATAAACCAATCTCCCTTTTAACATAGATGAAAAATTCCTCATTAATATACTGGCAAACAAAATGCTGCAAATCATCAGGAAGATTATACACAGTGACCAAGTAGGAATCATTCCAGTGATGCAGGAATGGTTCAATATATGTAAATCAATAAATGTAATGCACCATATTAAAAGAGCCAACAACATAACTTTAGAATCATCTCAAAAATTTAAAAAAAATTTTTTTTATAAAACCCAACACTCATTCATGATAAAACCATACTGAAAAGTGAAATAGATGGTATTTTTTTCAGTTTGATAAAAGGCATACATGGCAAACCAACAGTTTACATCATTCTGAGTAGACAAAAACTGAAACCTTCACTCAAAAACCAGAAAAAAATAGGTCTACGTCACCGCTCTTATTCTATATGATAAGTTTTGAACACTTTAACCAAAGCAATTATACAAGAGAAAGAAATAAAAAGAACAATGATGGGAAAGGAAAAATTTACATTATAATTTTTCATGGATGAAATGAGATACTCCACATACAAGATTCCACAACTCCACAAAAAGATTTCTATATTGCCTAATCAAATTTAGTAGCATAGCTGGATAAAAAGGCAACACTCAAAGATCAATAGCTTTCCTGTACATGAATAATAAACTTTCTGAGAGAGAAATCAAGAAAATGTTAGCTTTTACAATCACATCCAAAAAAAAAATGAAGTACCTAGAAATCATTCTAACAAAGTAAAAGTCTTCTACGTTGAGAGGACTTTTTCAGAGTACTGCAGTACTCTAAAAAAGGAGATTGCAGAGGATATCAGAAAATGAAAATATATTCCTTCTTTTTGGGTAGGAAGACCCAATGTAGTGAAAATGCCATACTCAAAAAATTTTTACATATTTAATTCAATTCTGATCAAAATTTCAATAGCGCATGTCACAGAATTAGAGAAAATAATCCTAAAATTCATTTGGAACAGGGTCTACTGTAGCAAAGGCAATTCTGGCAACAAAGGCAAGGCAGGAGGCATCACAATCCCTCATTTGAAAATATACTACAAAGTTACTGTGATAAAAATAGCATGATATTGGCAAAAAAAGTCCTGAGGATCAATGGAATAGATTAGAAATGCAGAAAAACTTTGCACATACTTATCCACTTTATTCTTGGTAAAGGGGCCAAACACTTTCAGTGATAGATAGCCTTTTAAAAATTGGTGCTATATAAAATGACTTTTCACATGCTGAAGGTTAAAATTAGAACTATTATCTTTCACTGTGTACTAAACTAAGATCAAAATGGATCAAAGATCTAAATATCAAAACAGAAGCTTTAAATCTGATGAAAGATACAATAGTTAGAAATCTTGAAGATATCAATGTAGCCAGGACTTTACAAACAAAGCCCCAATTACACAAGAACTGTCACAAGGGGAAAAATAATATCTCAGGTAAAACTCTCTGGTATTGTGACAGGCACCACACTGGACTGCTTCTTCAACAGTATGCCACTGTGAAAAAGCCACTCTCAGGACAGAGCCTCACTCATTCTGTTGTTATATTTTCTTGTGCACCAACTCTGGGTTTTGTTGGGGCTCTTGCTGTTGGCCCATCCATGGTTTCTCCCTGAAAGAGCTGACTTTCCCAGGCAAGCTATTTCTTCTATCAGGCATTGCCTGTATCTTAATCAGGTCAGTCATCCGATAGTCATCTTCATGGCTCTGTGTTACTGGGAACTGAGATGTAGTGCCTCTCGGGACTTGGAAGTTTGAGGTTTGAAGCCAAGGGTGTGTGGGGTCCTTCATCCCTAACATTGAGTTTTTTTAATGCAGAGAAAATGTGAACTGATTTTTTTAAACTTTCACTGATATGAGTAAGGGGTTAACATTCAGCTTCTTTATGGTGTGGACTCCATGTCCTGTTTTGCTTCATTTTCAGTTGTGATCACATGCCTGTGATTACCCTGACCCACATTATCCCAATGTGCAAGCAGGATCCTTGTTTTTGTTTCTATTGAAATTCGTATTAGTATTTTACTCATGGTCTGAATACTGAAACTAAGAACTTGAAAATCATGGAATATGTAAACTCCACACCCAGTAATATCCAGGAACCAGATGCTCTGTGTGAGAAAATACTGGAGAAGAGTGTGTGTGTCACACATCAAACGGAGGGAAACTTGAGACCCTGGGGAAGTGACAGTGGGATGCACTTGGAGGCAATGGGAGTCGCTCATTCCAGAAGAGTTTGCAATCTGTGTGGAATAATTTGCAATAGTTTTGGACTAATTTTCACGTATGATACAAAGGGACCAATCTCATCCCTTGTGCAGATGTGTCAGGGGAACTTAAAGATTGGAGCACAGCTCTTCCCAGATGGCTATTATGTAGAAACAGTAAAATAAACTCCACAGATAGGCAAAATGTTCCACTTGGGACTCAGTGGTTCCATCCTTTCTAGTGAGATTTTGTCACTTTTCTACAGATTCTAAAATGACACATCTGCACAATGGTGCCTTAATGACATACTTATATTAAGGGCATGCAGAGTTTTCTCAGGAGCACCAGATTGCCACCTGTGCCCCGGGTAAGTGCCTCTCTGGTCACAGATGCAGGATCTGGGTTGGGCATGGTTCTAGGTGGGCTATGGAAGAGAGACAATAGGTTTGATGAGGTTTTCATAGACAGAGTGTTTCATATATTCCAGCTTTTAATTCCATAAATCAGAAAATTAGTATGAGTTTTCATTAGAAATGCTAAATTAATTTCTGGCATATGCTTATATCTCTGAATTAAATAGTGTACATTTACTTCCCATATCATTTCTCATTTTAGTGTAAAGTTTTACTTTTCTATGTACTCCCCACATAAATAGATGAATTCTCACTCCTTATTTTCAATAAACAGAATCAGTATCTCTTCCATCTTCTGAATAAGTCACATAATTTTTTAGAGTGTTCTGCATAATGTGTGCTAGTTAATTTTCATTTAAATTATTTATTATGAAATGAGTTGTTTTTTAAAAAAGCAGTATATCTGAAAGAAACATTAATCTCATTCCTATAAAAATGTATTAGAATTTTCTCACAAAATCCTGCTTGACCTAAGGTTCACTTCACAAAATTCATCTTGATGGTGTCACCCTTTAATATAGTTTAAAGGAAAATAATGTGATGATGATGGAGCTTTTCACTGTATTTATGATAAAGGTATTTGAATGCAGTCTACCACTATGTGTTGAGAGGAGAGACTATGTCTCTTGGTACTTTCTGTAGTTTTTTCAAATTAAAAATATTTCTTCTGCTTTTATTATTAGTGGGTAGCCAGAACCCCTTTCTGTTCAGAAACCTATACCTGTTTTAAATATTTTTCTCAGCAGATTAATGTGAAGTATTATCTTTTGTTGGTCCATGTTTAATTGAAAAATAGGAAGGCAAAACTGAAACTTACAAGGACAATATTGTTGCATATCATGGTAAAGTAGATCTGTAAATAACAGGAATAACAGCCAATATCTGCTCCTTTTGATCATATATCAATAAGATATATGATTATATACTGGGATTGAATCTTGTTATAATACATCATCTTATACATTCATTTTGTCTATGGAAAAGGAGAATCCATAGCCACTGTCTTCACACTAATGTCTGCCTGCTTGCAATGCCATAAGTGCCCACCTTGAACCATTTATCCCACAGAACTTGGGTTTTTTTTTTCTCAGTTCTGGCTCAGGTGCATTGACAGAGGCCTTCTCACTCACTTGAGAAACATCTGAGTGTATAACATGTCAGAAAATTAGCCTTATACTTGGTGATTGCCAGATATCAGAGGGTCTAAAGTGAATCTTTTTTTTTAGACAAGATGTTATACTTCTCTGGTGTTGTTTACAATATAACTAACTTTTCAGAGCTCCAAATAGTGATTGCTCAAAATAAATGCAGAGAATTCTGACTTTCAGTTTACATTTCTGTATTGTTATACGAGTCCACTTGGACTTTCCTTTGCTTTTTTCCCAGTGTGACCTTCAGGGTATGAGTTTTTCAGTACTGCCTTCCAGGATATTTTCTCTATGATTTATTTATTTGATTTTTATATAGTTTTTCATAACAAAAAGTCTGAGTGCAGCTGGTTTTGTGCACTTGGAGAAATGAGAAATTTCTGTTTGACATTTGAGTCAGTCGGGTTATGTCTCAGAACTGTCACTGAATGGATTTGTATTTGTGAAATATCTTCTAGAATATCATGTGAATCGAAGGAGTTGCGGTTCTGCCTTCTGTGTCCCTGAGCTGTTCTGAACCTTGCAGGTGTGAAATGGAAGAAGCATTGGTTGGTGGCAATACAGTTAGGTCATTTCTGTCAGCCTGTTTTCATGTGTTCACAGTTTCAAGTACATATTTTCTAGTAAAGCGTTGTCAGAGAAGTATCTTTGTTCCCCCTGCTAACCTTTACAGAAAAATACTGGGTAAAACATGTGGAGTATTTTTTGCTAATACAGTTGTGTGATCCACAAAATTTAGAGACGGCTGGATGTTTGGCCTTTTTTTCTGTCATGTGTGTGATCCTCTATGGGAACTAGTAACATAACTGAGTGCTCTTGAGTGCAGCACTCTCTTGTATTAATGCTGAGAAGAAAGGAGATTGATCTGCTCCAGAAGGATTTGCCAGTTTCCAGTAAGAAGCCAGGCATCCCCTGACATCCTGAATGGTGAGGAAAATGAGAGCTTTGGCATCCAACTCCCACCCCAATCCTTCATGTTACAGGACTGTATTTACTTAGACAACGAGCAATACCTACAATAATGTAGCTGTGTCCCTCAATTTATGGAAGATTCATACATATTACTTGACTCACTTTATGAGACTGAGTACAAAACTCATTTTATTTATTTATTTATTTAGGTATCAGGAATCAAAATCAGGACCTTGCATTTGCCAAGCAGGTGTTGTCTGTTGAGCTTATTCCTGGTCCCCCAATGAAGTTCAATTTATGAAAACAGAACTACATCAATGCTAGAATTTTGGAAAAAAAACATCAGAGTACAAATTTATAATTTACATTTTTAATGTAATTTTTAAAAAGTCATTTAGATATAGTTATGTAGAAATTTAAATTTATGCCTTTATTGTATTTTAAGTATATATTTTATAATTTAAATAGAATAAATATCCAGGAAATAAATGTGTATGATTTATAAAAACATAAAAGATAAAGCAGAACACTGAGGACTCAGAAAACCACATGCATCAGAGATATCTGATAGTCAGACACATATTTTTCCATGTTCTACTTGAATTAGTGATAGGACCAAACTTTATTTGCTGTGATGGAGACAATTGTGTTCCCTTCCTCTACCAATGCTTTAGTAAAAGATGAATGTTTTTATTTTTACTATCGTATTTTTATTTTAAAAATCAAAATTGCTACAGGTTGAGAGACAAGAAGAGCAAAGGTTTTCCCCTCCCTGCCCCTGTAAATGAATGGATGATCTAAGAAACACAGGCTTAAATGATACCAATTGAGGTAAAATACAATTTTATGCTTGTGATGTTTAGTGTTTCACTGACTTTGCAAGCCCAAAGCCGGTAGTCTGATCATCTGTTCAGGGGATAACAATACACTATGTACCATCTATGGAGAATCTCTTTCTGAAGGTAGTAGCCATTGTCAATTCCCTACTATGTTGTTTTGAAGTCCTGTGTTATTTTTATTGTATTGTTAGGTTTTATTCTGTTTTGTCTTTTTTGATTTTATTATATCTGATGGCATGGACAGCCATTTCAAAGATAGCAAGATATATTATGGTAACCAATTTGGATTTACTGTTCTCTTGTTTTGAAGTCCTTTGATGCATTGATTGTTTTGTTTTTATCAGTTCTATTCTGTTCAGTTTTGTTTGAAGATATGGACAGCTATTTTGAAGACAACAGGAGGCATTATATTAACCATTGTTGATTTCCTAGTATCTTGTTTTAAGTCCTGTATCATTTACACTGTTTCATTTTGATTGGCTTTATTCTGTTTTATTTTGCTTTGTTTTATTCTCTTTAAAATAAAAATTAAAAAGAGCTTGAAAACATGCTAAAAATCAAAATTTCCGTAGAATTGAGACTACAAATTTCCTTATCTCTGATTTTTAAATTGTGATCACACATTTTTTTGTGTCTAAATCATTCAGATTTATCTCACTTAAATAGCTTTAGTTATGAATGTCAAGTTAATCTGTGATGTTGAAATGGAGTCTGTTACAATGTGTGTTTTTATCCACAACACTATATTAGAATCTTAACATTATAAATATATGAAGGCTGATGTAAAACAAATACCTGCATCACGTTGGGAGATAATCTCAAAAGTATGTTGCCACCAAATTCTATAGTAAAACATTTACACTTGAACCCCAAACTCTGCAGAACTATATTTTCTTTCTTGAGGAAGCCATAAAAGTTTGAAGTCATTGTGAGTCACCTTCAGGATGAGAATGTTTGACACTTATCTGACTGAAATCAAAAGAAAAAAATCTTCAGAGACAACAAAGCCACACCAGCAAGCAAGACCAGTCTGGGAACCAGTGCCATGTGCAGGCCACTGCTAGACTGAGTCAGAGACCCCAGTCTCTCTATCCCTGTGAGTCAGTGCCATTCATAGACCAGAGGTAGAGAAAACAAAGCCACACCAGCAAGCAAGCTGAATCTGGGTACCAATGCCACATGTGGACCACTGCTGGACTGGAACAGACAGACCCCACCCCCTTCCAGTGCATGGGCAGGAAAACAAGAAATGCCAAACCCTACCCCCACCATTTGGAGAAACACAGGCTGTGAAGATAGCTATGGAGGTTAAATGCAATTAGATACCTGCGGTGTTTGGTGTTTCACTAACATTACAGGTCTACAGCCAGTGGTCTATCTTAGTTTCAGAGGATAGTGTTATGCAGTGCGAATTTAGGAGGTTCTCCTTCTGAGGGTTACAGCCATTGTTGATTCGCTATGGTCTTGCCTTGTAAGTCCTATATTGTTTCCATTGTTTTGTTGAGTTGTGTTTCATTCTCTTTTGTTTGATTCTTTTTTGTTTTGTCAAATACAGTGACAGGAGCAGCTATTTCAAAAGTAATAGAATATATTATGGTAATGATTTTAGATTTACTATACACTTGTTTTGAAGTCTTTTATTTCACTCATTGTTTTGTTTTTATTGCTTCTATTCTATTCTGTTGTTTGATTTTTACTATGTCCAAAGTTAACTGCAGCTATTTTGAAGACATCAATAGACATCATAGTAACTATTGTTGATTTCATAATGTTTTGCAGTCTTATATCTTTTATTGTGATTTGTTTTGATTAGTTTTATTCTCTTTTATCCTCTTTAAAATAAAGAAGAAATAATCTTCAGAATCTACTTAATATATCACTACATTTAAGATTTTCTTTCTAAGTAATTGTGTGAAAGAAATTTTGAATTCATGATCCCAAAAATAAAGAATGATTTTAGCATCATTATCGATCTAGGTTTGCTGACTTGAGTGCCAAGAATATATGAATTGTAGTCTTAGAAGATTAAAAATCATTTTAATTTCTTGTGTTCATAAACAGATTTTTTTTGTCTTTTTTGAAACAGAGTCTCGCTATGCAGTTGAGGCTGGCCTTGAACACACTTTGTAGCCCAGGCTGGCCTCAAACTCTCAATGACTCTTCTGCCTCTGCCTCCTGAGTGCTGGGATTACAGGCATGAGCCACCGCACCTGGCTCATAAACAGGTATTGAGTAGTGCCTATACTTTGGTATTCATTTATTCTTCTTGTTTCAGGCTGAAACACAGGTATATTATAAAGCAGATTAATTTCCTTAGGTTTATGTGTGAGGCTATATATTATAAAGATAATAGTCCCTGACATTTAATTCTTTTCCAGGCTCACTTCACATTTGGCATATTTGTACACACTATATCTCTAGGAAATAAGAAATATATTTGCCCTCATTTTACCAACTATATGACTGTGACTCAGATGTGTTAATTGACTTTTCAAATCCCGAATTTGATCAATGTAGCTATAAATCAAACCTATCTGACTTCAGAACACACTGAGACAGGCTTGCTATTTATGAATATTTGGTCAAGAAATAAACCAAAATAGAGATATCACTGACATGACATAACTGTGTATACTTGTCCCATGAACAGTTACTGCTTGGGGGGATGTTTGTTTCACATGCAGACAAATCGCTACACCCAACTCCAGAAAAAAAGTAGAGCTCTTACTATGAAGCTAACACTTTCTCTACTTTCTTGAGACACACAGATAATTGGACATTGTCCCCGATGAAGAAAACTAACAATTGGGACAGAAACATGGAAACACCTTCCATTTTCTATGACAGTTTTCTGAGAGGTGCTGTGGGGTTCCTGAAGTGACACACAAAATCTACCTACCATCAGGATAGGTGAACTCTAAACTAGAAAAGATGAATGGGGAGGAATCCAATTATTAGTCACAGTAATGATTGTGGTTATTTGTGTGATGAATAATGTTTTACACTATTTTTTTCAGACTTCCCTTGTTTTTCTTTCATTAAGATGGTAAAGAAAACAGGAAAATTTTTTAGGTATACTATCATAAGAGACATGCTGTTCTCTGAAGTCACCATTGGGACTGGAGCGAACACTGTCCTGCTCTTGTTCCACATCCTCATATTTCTCCTCAAGCACAGGGCCAAGCGCCTTGACTTGGCTATCACTCAGTTGGCTTTGGTCCACCTGGTGATGCTGATAGCCACAGGCTTCATAGCTACAGACACTTTTGGGTTTCAAAGTTGGGAGGATGGCCTCACATGCAAATTGGTTATCTATGTATCCAGGTTGATGAGGGCCCTCTCTATCTGTACCAGCTGCCTGCTGAGTGTCCTCCAGGCTGTCACTCTAAGCCCCAGAAGCTCTTCTTTGGCAAAATTCAAACAAAAATCCTCACATCATTACCCATGTTGCCTTGGATTTTTATGGGTCTTCAATATGCTCCTGAATGGTCGTTTCTTGGTCTCCATTGGTGCCACCCCCAATGTGACCTCACACAAAACACTCGTGTTTGTCTCTGAATCCTGCTCTCAGTGGCCTATTAATTACTTGTTCAGGTACATATTTTTCTCATTGGTGAACATTCAAGATATCTCCTGCATAGGACTGATGGCTCTCTCAAGTGGATACATGGTAAGTCTCTTGTGCAGGCATAAGAGGCAGTTTCAACATCTCCACAACACCTGCCTTTCCCAAAATGCATCTCCAGAAGTGAGGGCCACATGGACCATTCTGCTGCTCATGGTGTTCTTTATGCTAATGTATATTTTGGACTGTGTTTCTTTCTCCGCACTTACAATATTATGGAACAATGACCCAATTCATCTTTGTGTCCAGATGGTTGTGGGCAGTGGATATGCCACAGTCTGTCCTTTTGTGCTAATGACCTCTGAAAAACGGATCATTGAGTCTTTAAAATCCAGGTGGAAAAGATAATATATGTTTATTCTCTGATGGATGTCACTTTTAGATAAGTGAATGCTGGGAAGTTCTCTTGCACCTTTGAAAGCTTTATTTTTTATTTTAAACATATTTACTTTGACACTTGTGGGTTATAAGTGCATAAAGAATAATGCAGCAGTATAACTGTTTGAATAAATGCAGGCTTGTGTTCCAGTGGTATTCACATGAACTGATGCTCTTATTCAGCATCAAAATGAAAAAAATAGGATGCATTTTACATGCATAGAGCACTGACGTTATGAGGAAAGACCAGGGCCAAAATAAACAAGAAGAAAACATCAAAGAGTAAATACTGGAAGACAATAAATATTCAGGGACATCTTGGTATATGAGTTTATATGTTTTTCTTTATATTGATAATTCGATTACACAGAGTCTTCAGGAAACGTGTTATAATCAAACAGAATAATAACATATATCCTTGATAAATGTGTTGATGACTTTAATATATGCATAATGCATAATCTTTGTTTACATGTAACTTTTTATGAAATAATACTGTAGTATTTGTTGTGTATATATGAGGTTTGAAAATCCCCCACAAAATTTAGAAAGTGAATTATTAATTAAGTGAAAGTGTTAATTCACTAGACATAATTTAATGATAAGAAGTCACAAATAGCAAATAGCACAATTTTTTCCCTAGCTTTGAAAAATGTATAAATCAACATGAATAATATATATATATATAGATATTTCATGGATATAAATGTGTATATCAAGCTGTAAAATATACTTTCAAATTTGTAATTTCTTTATTTGCATCATATATCTAAAAATAAATAATTTTTAAAATTATTATTATTATTAGTAGTAGTTGTATTTATACCTGGAACTGAACTCAGGACTTTGTGATTGCTAGGCAGGCACTTGTGTAGTTGAGTTATGTCCTGGCTCAATTATTTCTTATTAATGGAATAAGATTTATAGTATCAATTTTGGTGTTACTTTCTTTTTAACAATGTGGCCCAGAATCATTGAAAGAATTTTATTACATGAACATAGAAGCAACACAGAATGCATACATTACATTTTTTTACAGAACATTAATTTTAATTTTTACAATGTGTCTGTCTTTTATGTCTGAATATCTTATTTCTCTAAAATGTATCATGTCAATATGCTAGTTGTAGGTGATAATATAGACTACTCAGTGTGAAACTTCCTACTCTTCCTTCTGGGTACATAAAAGCACTCATTGAAATACATTGAGGTGTTTAAAAATGTAAGAGAAGTTACAGATACCAATTATGAACAATTATTGGCAACCAAAAGGAAAGCATGTGGAAAATGGATTCAATAAATCATAGACTATACAAAGAGAAACATTAATTTTCATTAGTGAAAATTGGAATATAGCACAAATGGCATAAAAAATGTTTACTGAAAAAATAGCAGAAAACTTTCTAAGATAATTTAACATGTAGATATCTGAAGAATATTGAACCTGAAATAGTCTTAATAAGAAAAGACTCTCTTCATGTCCCAACATATCTAAAATCTCAGAAGTCCAACAGAAGAATAGAACCTTTAAAGGTGTTAGAAAAACAGCAATGAATCACTTACAATAGAAAACACATTATAATCCCGCTGGGTCGCTCAATATACACTTTAGTTAGGAGACCTTGCAGCAAAGGGTTTCAATCCCTGAAAGAATATAATATCCAGCCAAGACTGACATACCCTGCAAAACTATTTTTAAAAATTGATGGAGAAATAAGATCCCTATATGATAAGGAGTACTCAAAGGAATGCATGACCAACACACCACCCCTAGAAAAAGTTTCTAAAGAATACCCTAGAAATAGACCTTGAAGACAATGAGAAATTATCAAATATCATGAGTACAATTGCTATGGCTAACAGCTAAAATAAGGAAATGACAAGAACAAGTCAATTTTGGTATTAAATCTCATTGAGAAAAGACCAAGTTCCTCAATATAACATACCAGATAGGGAGAATGGTCAAGAAACAAAATTTAACAGTATGCAGTACACAAGAAACACAATTAAACCAAAATATAAACTCACAGAATGACAACCAAAGAATGAAAACTATTCCAGACCACAGGAATCTGACAGAAAGTAGGTGCAGCCATGCTCTATTCAGACAAAGCAGACTTCAAACAAAAACTGATTAAAAGATGCAAAGTAGGTCGCTAGAGACTAGCTAATGTTACAATACAATAGGAAAAGATAATGATAATTAATGCATGCATTAATATGTATTGCATCCAAACTCATAAAAATATAGTACTCTACAAGAAATATCAGATAAACATAAACACAGTTATGGTAGGGGAATTTAGTACACCCTTATTGTAAGTACACAGATCAATTAGACAAAACATCAAAAAAGAAGTAACATTGTTGAAAACTTTCAAACAAATGGGTTTAGCACATAACTACAGAAAGGTCCATCCACCAACCACAGAAAACACAATTTTTCAACTGCACATGGAATATTGTCCAAAATAAACCCTATACTATCCAATAAAGCAAGTTCAAGTAAAAGTAAAAGAAGTGAGATTATACTATGCATATTATGATCTCACAGCACAATAAAGTTTGTAACCAATAACAAAAGAAAACAGGGATATGATGCAAATCCATGGCAACTAAACAGTAACCTTTTAAATAAACAAAGCTGGAAATCCAGGAAGTCAGGAAAGAAATAAGAGAGGCTATTAATCAAATGATATTAGTGGTACAATATAGCAGAATTTGTGAAATGCAATGAATTGTATCTTAAGAAGTATATAGCTGAGAATTCCAACATCATGAAAAGAGAGTGAGCACAAAAAATAATCTAATATCTTTTCTTACATTTATTTGCCATTTTTATTGCTTCATCTAAGAAGTGTTTATTCATCTCAGATGTACATTTTTAGATTGCATCTTTGAATTTTGGAAGGCTGATTTTTTTTCAATTCTTTACATGTTCTAGATATAAGTCCTTTGTGTGATAGACAATTGGCTATAATCTTTTCCCATTCTGTGGGCTGTACTTTTACTCTATTGATGACTTTTTTTGTTGTGCAGAAGCTTTATAGTAGAGTGAGATTTTATCTGCTGATTCTTTGTAGTATTTCTCATGTGTTCTGAGTTTTTTTCTACCTATATCTATATCTTTAAGGCTTCTACCCATTTTCTATTCCAGGACATTTAGTGTTTCTGTTTTACTATTCAGATTCTTGAACCATTTTGACTTTAGTACATGATGGTATGCAAGGGTCTAGTTTCAGTCTTCTGTATATGGAAATTCAATTGTTCTGGGATGGCTTATCAAAGATACATGCATATATGTGAATATATAAAAGATAATTAAGACAGTTATATTGCTAATTTCTCTTAGTTAAATGAAAAAAGTTTTACAATAATATTGTTAGGACAATTCTTATGTTTTATCTTATAAACAGTAATTTGAGGACAACAATATGCAGAGTATTAATTATTGCTAATTTTCTGTCATCACGTTTTGAAATTGTGCCTTTTTAGCCTTAAAATAAAAAAAATTGAACATAACCTAACAATATCCTTGATAACACAAAAGAAAAATGCACAATCATATTAAAATCTAGTAGTGTCAAGATTTAAGCAGAATTCATTAAAATTAGATGATAAAATTGGATGATAAAATTACAAACAATGAATCAAGGGGTTGGATCTTTGAAAGAATAATCAAAATAGAATTCACATTTCTCAGATGAACAAATACAAATGGCAAATAAATATATGAAAAAAATGTTCAACATCGTTGGTCATTGAAGAAATGCAAATTAAAACAACACTAAGATTCCTCCTCACTCCAGAAATAATGGCTATTATCTAGAATTCAACCAATAAAAAATGTTGCGGAAGCTGTGGAGAAAAGTGAATCTTTCTCCACAGTTGGTGGGAGTGTAGACTGGTACAACCACAGAGGAAAACAGAGTGATTATTCATAAAATAACAAAGATTAGAGGTTGTATTCGACTCAGCTATTCCCCTTCTGGATATTTTCTCAGAAGTATTGAAAACATCATCCCACAGCAACATATATGCACCCCCATGTAATAGCTGGATCTTGGAAATTACCCAAATTCCCAACCATTGTGGAATGGCTAAAAAAGATGTGGTATTTCTATACACTGGAGTACTACTCACCCATAAAGAATGATAAACTCAAGGCTTTTTAGGTAAATAGATGCAATTAGAAACTGTACTCATGAGTTGAATAAATCAGATTTGCATATGTAAATGCCATATTGTTTCACTAGTGTAAGATACTGAAAGAATAAATAAGATCCAAAAGGATCAATAGATATAGTAAAAGGGGAATAAAATACTCAAATGGAAATTACATTGTTAGGTCAATCTTGCATGCCTGTATTTGTCAACCTGAGAAACTATTTTGAAGATAACAGTATGCAATATAACAACCATTACTAAATTCCTATTGTCTTGTTTTGAATCATATATCGCTATTGTCTGCTGTTGTTGTAGTCATTTTGCTTTTTGTTGTTTTTTGATGGTTTGTTTGCTTCTTGATTTTTCTGTTTTTTTGTCTTTAAAATAAAAAAAACTAGGAAAAACCCTAACCAATGTAATTAACATAAGGAGAGAAAAGATCCAAAACAAGAACAAACAAAAAAGATTAAGTCACAATGGACACTGCTAAAATATATAATATTATTAACAACTGCTTCACAAACACGTATCCTACTAAATTGGAGGGTTAAGAAGAAATGGATGCAGGTATTTGTTAATTCCCAAATTTGAAGCAAGAAGATTTATAACCATGAATAATCCAATAATAGACAATGAAAGTGAAGAAGTAATAAAAAAATCTACAAATGATGAAATGCTCATCTGAATGAGATCATTGTTGAATCCCACAAAACCCTCAGTGAAGGTTTAACATTTTTTATACTTCAAGGTTTTCCACAAAGTTGAAAGCAAATAGTACTCACCAAGTCACTCTTAGAAGCTATGACTACTTTGATTTCAAAATGAGAGGGATCTAAACAAAAAGTGAAATATAGACTGATTTCATTGAGTAATAGGAATGCAAATATTCTCACATAGAAATATATCCATAACCCTCACTTTTGCTTTATTTTCTCTGTCTTTACCTTTTGAAATCCCTCCAACACTATTCTTGAAAACTTCACTTATTTTATGTGTTATAAATTATACTTCATATACCTAATAAGAAATTAGACCTCTAACAGTGTATGAACTTCGACGAAATACCCAAATGCCTTCTCTTCTCCTTTAATTTGCCATAGAAAGTATGGAAAGGGAAACCAGTGTCTTCCTTTAAAGGAATCAAGCTACCTGGTGTCCACATTCTGTGTGCCAGCTATCCAGATATGTAAGAAGAACTTCTAACATTCCAAATCAGTGATGATGCTAAACATGTGGTATCCATGGAAACCCTGATCTTGTGACTTTGTTTCACAATTTATAATAGAAGCTGACAAAGGAATCATGGCAATCAGCAGTGAGCAGCTAGCAGTTTTAATGGCTCACTGGCTGATCACTGCAGTTTGAATTAAACCTAACTTGTTTCTGGAACTCAGTGTCCTATGGGTTAATTTCTTCAGAACTCCATAATATTCTGGAAGCTCTCAGTAAGATTGCCCACATGGACATCCTCCTTTGAAAGGGACCCCAACAGCCAATACCGGAAGGTGACATACCCTGGCTGAGTTCAGTCAGCCTCCAGGGAGTGGCTGAGGGAGCAGAGGCCTATGGTCAGGAGCAGAAACAGCTGAGTACCCCTCCCATGATCAAGGTAAGAGCTTCTAATTTGGTTTTATTTTCCTAGTTAGGTAGCTCACTTGGCTTATTGGGAATTTGTTTTGTTCTTTGTTACCACTTGTTTGTTGAACACAAGAGGAGCATAGTATAGCAGACATGGTGGCTTTTATTTTTTTTATCATTTTTCAGTAAACTAGCCTGAATTTGTTCCAATCTTTGTTTCTCACCATCCAGAGGCAGCTAGATTGATAGGAAGGTGGAATAACCTTATAAAAATGTAGTTACAGAGAAATTCAGGTAGCAATAGCTTGCAAGCCTGGGGCAAAGTTTTTCAAATGGCTTTATATGCCTTAAATCAGTGTCCATTCTATGGTATTGTGTCTCTCAGAGCCAGGATTCATGGGCTCAGGCCTCAAGGGGTGCAAACAGGAATATTACCACTCATCATTACTCTAGTGAACCACAGACAAAATTTATGTTTCCTGTATCAAATGATCTTATGCATTGCTGGCCTAGAAATGTTAGTTCCAGAGAGTGGAAGGCTTGTACTAGAAAGCACAATGATTCCATTGAACTGGAAACTAAGATTACCCCTGGTCATTTTGAGCTTATCCTGTCTCTAGGCACATGAGCTAAAAAAAGCAGGAGGGAAATTATACTGTTAATCCATTCTATCACAGGGAAATTGGACTATTACTCCATAATAGAAGAAAGCAAGAATATACTTAGGCCACAGGAGAGCTGTTAAGATGCTTCTTACCATACCCTGTTATTAAGGCCAATGATAAACTACCACAAACCAATCCAGCCATGGTGACAAATGGACCAGAGCTTTCAGAAATGACAATATGAGTTACTGCACCAAGAAAAGAGCAAGAACTTACTGAAGTTCTTGCTGAAGGCTGAGGGAATACAGAATAGGCAGTATAAGGTAGTGGTTTTTTTTCTATACTGGTTCTCACTATGTAGTTCAGTCTGACTCTGAACTTACTATGTGATCCTCCCTCCTCAGCTGTGCTGTGATTGTAGGTATGCATCACCATTGCCTGTAAGATGTTATGAATATCAGCTATGACTCCATGAATAGTTACAGAAATAAGGTTGTAAATATAATTGCTAATATACATCCTTTGTAACATAATGTCGATAGACTCAATATCAATTCATGAATATTACTAAATGTATATTATTATGCATATATTTAAGTTATGAAACATTAGGAGTAAGCATCACCCAGAGAAAATATTTTTATCCTAGGAAGGAAATTAGTGTGCTTCTGTTTGTATGCAGGAGAGTTATACCACGTTAGGTGTAATCATCAACTTTCTATTGTATTTGGTGATGAAGTATGGTTTATGGAAGTGTGTCTGGTGGTCAAGTTGGCAAGGGCTGGATTGTGATAGCTAACTGTGGTATCAACTTAAGCATTTCCCATCGGATTAGTTTAGTGTAGTTCTGAGTATGACTGAATGATGGGTTTTCTGAAAAGAGAAGACACATCCTGGGTGTGGATGGCACCAAGCAAAAAAGCTGGTAGCCTGAATGAAATAAAAAGAAAAAGAGAAAGTCTCACTTCTGTCTCTTCTGAGGATCTCCAGTCTTCACCATGGTCTTTGGATGTCCATCTCCAGACTGCTAGCATAGATTCTTTGGCCTTCTGATATAGTTTCTTATGTTTTTCAAAACAAACTCTCTTGCATTCCATATACAGAGTTTCATGGTACTCTGCAGTAGGCTTCAGGTGTTTGAATTTTCACTGAATCTTTCATTTTCAGCATGCAGATGGTCATTTTGCTTTCTTCCACACCTCACTCTACAGGCAGCCCTTAAAAACCTGGTGCTTGCGTTCGTGTGTGTGTGTGTGTGTGTGTGTGTTCTGTTCTTCTATTGAACACTGACACCTACTTTTCATGTTTACATCACATACGTGGCTATTGAAGAATCTGAAGTATTAGATATTGTTTTCTCTTCTCCAGAAATTAGGCTTTGGAATATTTTCCGCTTAATTTTTTTCTGGATAGGTTTATTAGGTTGGAGTTAATTCTTGAGAATGGATTCTGTCTGTTCCTTCCATGCTCTGGAGCACTGATATCCAATATGTAGATGACACATTTGTTAATTGTGAAACCCTGGCATGTGTGAAGGAAAAGTTACCAGTAGCAAACCCAAGGCACAAAATGATTAGCTTTATGGGCCCTTTTCCAACCGTCACCATGCCTCACCCTCTGCTTAGAGAGCATGCTCACTGTTGCATCTCAGGTCTCATGGCCCTTTTGCTGCTAAAACTTCTGTGCTTCTCTTCCAGATAGATAAATTTCAGGGATCTAGGTTATCACTGAATGCCTGAAGGACAGTACATACAATCATTTTTCTTAATATTATGTTTGCAGATAATATATTTGGAATCTGGGATTTCCCTTACTCTTTTAAACATTAAATTAATGTTTATCTTTATCTGGAACCAAAATAAAATTTTTTACACAAACTAGATGTTCGATCATCTAATCCAAAATATAAATATTACAAATATTAGAGAATAAGATTCTTAAAATATGTCACACTAAAAATATATTGTAGAAAAATAATGTCATAATAAATTCTGAAAATGTCATTATGCATTAGATGGGTCTTTTAAAATTGTTATAATAATTGTAATGTTCTACTTCACCTTTAAAAAATGCAAATATCATCAAAATTTGCCAGTACAGATGCGATACTATTACAAGGTATATAAAAATAACTTGAATTGATTTTCTGGTTTTGAATGAAAACATAAAGATTTAAGATTTGAATGTTTGATGCAATTCACCCACAACTACCTATCTTCTTTTGAAAATTTATATATAACTTACAGATTTTCAAGAAGGCTCAGATTTTTCAAAGGATGGGGTAATAAACTTTGCTATTTTATTTTGTCATTAATTAGCATCATTAAATTATGCCTAAAGAATTAAGAACCCAACAATTTTACTTCATAAAATTTATGGACAAATTTCTCACTGTGTATGTACAAAAAACAATGGTTAAGTATTTTTTACATTAAGTTTTTAGTACAATTTAGACATACTGATCACATTCAGTATAAGAAATTTGTACCCATGTGCATGATATATCTTGATTCCTCTTTTTTTACAATTCCCCTTTTCTCCCTTTAACACCCCATCATCCTCCTTATTCACAAAGCTTTGCTTCCATTTCATCACTGTCTTTTTCCCTTCCTTGCTTTCCTCCTCCACCCACCCTAGTTCTGCTGACCATTTGAACAACTGCTTCTTATTGTACGATATCTATTGCACATATTGGTTCTCATTTATACTTTCAGTTTCTCACACCAGAGAGACAGCATGATATTTGCATATATGTGTCCAATTTATTACACTTAAAATATGTCCACAGGTTCCATCCATTTAGCTGTACATATCTCAAGCTTATGCTTTATGTGTGAGTAGTACTCCTCTGTATAAAGCAACCATATCTTTTTTACCCATTCATTGATTGATGGGTATTTAGGCTGTTTTCAAGATTTATCTATTACAAACTATGTTTCTACAAACATGGAGGCATATATATTACAGTGGTATGATGCTTTTCATCCTTTGGGGAAGATACCACATACGGAAACAGTTGTATCAAATGAATTCTCCAGTTCTAGCTTTTTAAGGAATCTCCACTTTGATTGCCAGTGGCTGCACCAGTCTACACTCCCAACAAGAGTAGAGAAGGGCTCCTTTTCCTCCATAGCCCCATCAGCATTTGTTGTTGGTTTATTTCTTGATAGTAGCTATTCTTCCTGGAGTGGGACAGAATCTCAGATTTGTTTAGATTTGCATCTCTTGAATGACCAGGGATGTTGAACATATTTTTGCATATTCATTTGCTGTTTCTACATCTTCTAAGAGTGTATATTCATTACAGATACTCATTTTAGGATTGGGTTTTTGAATTTAGGAAGTCTGACATTTTTTTCAATTCTTTATACATTCTAGACATTAGTGTTTTGTCTGAAGGAGAACTGATGAAAATATTTCCCATTTCTGTTGGTTGTGTTTTCACGCTGTTGGTGATTTATTTTTCTAAGCAAAAAGTTTTTAATAAGATGAAATCTTAGTTGTAGTATGTCACATGCAGCTTGCGTTATATTCATGAAGTCTTTTCTACATCTATGTTTTTAAAAGCTCTATCTCTTCTCTTTTCCACCAGATTTAATGTTTCAATTATAATAGATCTTTTGATTTTGACTTTAGTGCATAATGATAAACAAAGGATTAGTTTTAGTCTTTGGCATGTGGAAAACAAATTTGAATTTGCTTCTGCATCTTATCATTTCCTATTTTTTTATTTTATTTTGCTTTCTGTATTAATGTTTGTAAATTTTTTTATAGTAGATGGCTTTATACCTAGGCTTGAGGTCTTTCTAGGAAATGTCTTTTCCTCAGAGATTTCTTCTAGGTACAGGCACTTCTTAGTTTTTGTGTCTGTCTCAAGAACCCTCCTTCTCCATTTATTTAGAATGAGATGTTTCTATCTATCTGGCTCAGTGCCTATTACTTTGGTACTGGACTGTGTTGAGGGTTAAGACCCCAGAGAATGACAGTGTTCTAAAGCAGAGAGTCACTGATTACAACTGATATGACATCCTCACTAAAGAGGTAAAATTGGCAACAGCAATAGCATCAAGCACAGCTCAGAACCTCAAAAACTGTGTTAACAATTAATTTGGTACTTTAAAACTATAGGTGTAAGATCTACAGCCATAAAACCATAGGCACAAGATCTACAGCTATATAACAAAATCAAACAGAAATCAGAAACTTTTACACAAAGAGTTTACCCCTGGTAGAATAATTTACCTTGTAGTGGGGCAAATTTAAGAGAGATAAAGGACAAAACAGAGAGATTAATGAAGACAAATCTAGTAGAAGCAAGATGGAGGACAAAGGATGATCATGCAAACCCTGGGTAACTAAAGAAGAGGGCAGGAGAGAAAGAAAAAGGAGTGAGCAGAGGATAATCAAAGTGAAATAGAAAGAATAAAGGCAATGTTCACTCACAGGAAAATATCATAAACTCAAGAGATATAGTTGAGGAAAGAGAGAAAGAAGAGTAGAACAAAAAGACCCAGGGCTATTCAGTCCCAGTTAGATTGCTCTTCATGTGGGGGGTGTGCCAAACTCCCACTCATTGTTGTACCACCACACAAGGCTGATTAAATCCTGTGTCCCTCTCTCAAGCTACTTTTCACAGGGCACCAGGGATCATGCTGTTCCATTCAGTACTTTAACTGCTGACACCCCTGTAATCCCTAATTTTGAGTAGCTCCAGTTAGCTACTCTAATGCATTATACAAAAGAAAGATGGAAGGAAGGAAAAAAAGGAAGGAAGAAAGGAAGGAAGGAAGGAAGGATGGAAAGAAAGAAGTTAAGAAAGAAAAAAAGAAAGGAAAGAATGAGAAGGCAAGAAGGAAGTAAGGAAGACAGGAAGTAAAGAAGGAAAGAGGGAAGGAAGGATAGAAAGAAAGAAAGAAAGAAAGAAAGAAAGAAAGAAAGAAAAAGAAAGAGGAGAGAAAAAATAAAAAGAAAGAAGGAAAGAAGAAAGAAAAAGAGAAAGAAGAAAGAAAGGCAGAAAGAAAGAAATAAAGTGGAGAGGGGAGAGAAAGAAAAAGGAAAAAAGAAAGAAAAAAGAGAAAGAAAAGGAAAGAAGGCAGAAAGAAAGAAGAAAGGAGAAAAAGAAAGAAAGAAAGAAAGAAAGAAAGAAAGAAAGAAAGAAGAAAGGAAAAGAGAAAGAAGGCAGAAAGAAGAAAGGAGGGAGGAAAGAGGGAGGGAAGAAGGAAAAATGAAAGGCCTAATGGCTTACGGGGGAGGAACCATTCACTGGCTCCTGCGTATGCTTGGGGCATTTGCTGCTGGGACTCAGTGCCATCTGTTTGAAGGAAGGCAAAATTGTCAGGGTGCCTTATATCCCAAGTCTATCCTGTGTGGCTTGAGTTAGATACACTATTTCAGTCTTTCTGGGGTTTTTGCATTCCTTTTCTATTCTGCTTTTAAACTTCCTAGTATGGCACTCCTACTATAAGCTCATGGTCAGACAACTCACTAGCAAACCCTTGGGCTAGATTGAGATTTTATTAAATCCTATGTTTGTGTTTAGTTTGATCTACAAGTCTCTTATTTTAGATGGATTTTGGCAACAGGATTTATGCCCCTCTGTTTATCCCAATTATCTGTGTTTTTAGTTAAATTTCTCTGAGTAGATCCAGCATGGCTTCTCTTCTTTTCAGCCATGTTGAATCCTAAGTTGGTTGAGTATTATTTTATAAAAACTTACTTATATTCTCTGAATATCCTTTATATATTATATATATGATATTATGCTTATATACATGGTAGTTATCCTGCTTATTCAGGATTTATGTTAGTACTTTTCTATCATTAATTTTAATAAGTTTTCTGAATCATCCCTGCTACAAAATAAAAATATATATGAAAGCATAGAAACTGAAAAATATCAAGATATCCTTTCCAACTTTTTTTTGTGTATTTTCTATACAATGTGTTCTACCTGCTTTTTCTTGGTCCTGGTCTGTCCTTATAAAAGCAGTGTCATACACCCTGTTCTTTAGAATTTGGAACTCAGTAAGACCTCCAATCTTTGTGAGTACAATTGGAAAAGGAAGCTTCTGTTTCTTCCCAGAATTATAATGTTAAATAATCTATTATGGACTTCTGCCTCATAAACATCAAAGTAAATATGTAAACATTAAAAATATAAACACATAGCATTCAAAGCCAGAACAAAAATTTAAAGTACTTGCTGAAAGAAAATTATCTGTCACTGTAAACTTATTGCCTCAACACCTGAATTTTAACCACCTGATGATTCGTTTTTCAGTGCTCATTAGCACAAAAGGACAGATTGTGGCATAGGCATTGCCCACAAACATCCGGACAAAGTGATTAATTGGATCATTTTTCCACAATATTCCAGAGGAAGTGAAGGATACACAGTCCAAAAAGTACATGATCATAAAGAACCCCATGAGCAGCAGAATGGTCTGGGTGGCCCTTCCTTCTGGGGAGGCCTTTAGAGAAGGGCTGCTGCTGTGAAGATGTTGGAACTGCCTCTTATGCCTGCATAAGAGACTCACCATGTATCCACTTGAGAGAGTCATCAGCCCTATAAAGGAGATGTCCTGAATGTTCACCAATGAGAAAAATATGTATCTGAACATCGAACTAATATGCCACTGAGAGCAGGATTCAGAGACAAACACGAGACTATGTGGGGTCACATTGGGGGTGGCACCAATGGAGACTAAGAAACGACCACTCAGGAGCATATTGAAGACCCATAAGAAGATAAGGCAACATGGGTAGTGATGTGTGGATTTACGCTTGAATGTTGCCAAGCAAGAGGTTCTGGGACTGAGAGTGATGGCCTGGAGGATGCTCAACAGGCAGGTGGTACAGATAGAGAGGGCCCTCATCAACCTGTTTACATAGATAGCTGATTTACATGGGAAGTCATTCCCCCAGTCATGAACCCCAAAAGTGTCTGTAGCTATGAAGCCCGCGGTTACCAGCATCACCAGGTGAATTAGAGCCAACTGACCAATAGTCAGGTCAAGGGGCTTGGGCCTTTGCTTGAGGAGAAATATGAGAATGTGAAACAGAAGCAGGAGAGTGTTGGCTATGATCCCAACGGCGACTTCAAAAAAAATGTGTTTTTTATGACATAAAAACTGGGAAATTTTCTCTTTTTATTCATCTTCTTGGAATAAGAACATAAATGTCTGAGGAGAAAAGCAAAAAAAAAAATATTGTCACTGTCATCAATCACAACCAACACTATGCTTTCATCATCACACGTGGGTTCTTCCTTATGCATCCTGCCACCTCTGCAGATCTAAAGTCCACCTCACCCTCCTGGGCACACTGCTGTTCTTTTTCTTCTGCCATTCTTAGTGGATTTTTTATTAGGAGTCTCACAGTATCTCTGTTAGAAAACTGTCCCAGATTGTGGAAGGTATTTGTTTTTCCTCTCAGTTTTTAGCTTTAAAAATCAAGCACATTTTTGTATTTGCCCTCATACTTCTAGAAAGTATAGAAAGTGCTTGGCACATAAAAATAACTTTTTATCTTTTGTTAGAGTTGCTAGAGGAGAGTTGCCTACCTCTGGAAATAAGATCCATCCAAGCAGTAATTGTTCATGAGAAAGACATACACAGTTATGTTATTTCAGTGACATCTTTGTTCTGGTCTATTGCAGACCAAATATTCATAAAGGAAAAAAATTTTGTCATAGGTTTGCATTTTGGTCAGTAGGTTTGAACTTCACTAAGCCAACAAGTGACTCCAATTTCCCATATGATATGACATTGAAAAGGCCTTGAGGAAACAGTTAATACTTTTGAGCTATAGTTTTCTGATCTGTAAAATATGAGTTACTATAATATTTACTTCATAGAGATACAATGTATTCATATGTACCAACCATGAACGGAGCACAGCATAGGAGTGAATACTGGTGATTATTATTAGGTAGTTCTTCATATACACAACCTCAGTGAACTGATACAGTTTATAAAATATTCCATCACTGTTTTAGCCTAAAAGAGCAAGGTGAGTTGAATACCAAAATTACAGACCCTTAACTATATCAGTTTAAAAGACAAGTAAAATTAAAGTAGACTTTTGGAAACTCCCAAGACTATATACAATGCATGTATTTTAGAAGATGGTGCCACAAAAACCTAATCTAAATCATCAGATTGCAGTTGTTAATTTTTTTATTAGAACCACAGATTCCAGATTTATTTTCACTCCATCAGAAGCAGACAGAGTGAGAATGACAAATATTTTAAATAATGCTAATGATTATTTCCTTTGTTTTGAAATAATCAACCATTTCCACCTTTCCCAAAGGGTCTAAACTTTGACTCCTTCCTCAAACAAACAAACAAACAAACAATCCAACAAACAAACCAAAAAAAAAAAAACAAACATACTTTAATGGTTATGGGCTCAATGGTAAATTTTATACAATAGAATTTGGTGATAACCAACTTTTAAATTATTTCTGTATGTGATTCAGCTATTTGTTTTAAGTCAAAGTTATGATAAAAGGGTCTCAGTATAAAGCTATAGTCTGATGGTCATAGCAGCATGAGTACAGACACATATTTTTTCATATTTACCATCACAGCACCATAGATTAACACTACACTTTCATAGCTACTTAGAACATATGCTTCATAAGTGACTGAGAAGAATCTGAAACACTTAGGCACCGTGAACTAATAATCACACCGAAAAATTCATGGGTAGGTGAGTACTTGTTTTAAATAATCTGGAAACTTGGTTTTTGAAGTAGAAATGGCATAGTGAGAATTAAACAGTTTTAGTCTCTTTCTCAAAGTATTGACAAAGGAAAGTAAGACAATTTTCTTCATTCACACAGTCAGAAAATTAAGGATTTGTCCTGTCATGCTCAGGAGAAACATCGAAAAATACATATCTCACTCCCTAGTATTTGATTCTTGCGGATTGCATTCTGACAGTTCTCAAAGACAGTTCTCTTAGCATTTTGTATACTTATAAGTGACAGACACCTATTTCCTATACATCCATTTCGCACCAGTTACAAAAGAAGTCCTCATAATATTTTAAAGAAATAAAATTAAACTAGCACAAAGCAATATTTGATGGTGTGTATGTTAAAATAATTACCCCCAAAATGAAATATAAATCAAAATTTGTGTTCTCATGTTCTTTGGGTAAAATTCAGACTTTAATTCTGGTTTTTAAAATTGAGTCTAACATATAACCTTCTAAGACTGGCCATGTAGCATGTATAAATCACCTTCAAATCGGACTACACGAAACGTACTGAAAGGGAAATAGGGCCTGTGAACTGACTGACACTCTTCATGATCATGAGAGTAGGTTAGTTTGTGGGAATGCTACAACTTTTGCAGAATTCAAGCTGAATAACTATAAAGAGAAAGAGGATAAAAGAGCAGAAATAGGGAAGGTAAAGTCCTCACAAGCCAGATAGAGAGCCTGAGCTCATGGCACAGCTTTTGTGAAATGCAAAGCCCCAGGAAAAGAAGTAAGAAAAACTGACTTCCTGGCTGGCAGAGAGATAATTAAAAAAAAAAAAAAAGGAAGCACTGCTTCTTTCTGCCAAATTAAGAGATGCTTATATGCATATCTGGGTGCTCATTTATCCGTAGGTATTTATAAGATTAATATGTTTATGTTTATTTTCAGGAAAATCAAAAGAAGGTAATTACTATTCCAAAGTAAAGAAACTTAAAAATCCCAGAGGCAAATTATCCCCAATACAAAGCTCTCAATCCACACAAATTCACATAACCATGGAACTGTCTTTCCAATCAACACCATAGAAGAAGAATAAAAGTCTCATTATATATATATATATATATATATATATATATATATATATATATAAAATATCCTCACTATGTAGCTCAGGCCTGCATAGAACTCAGTATGTAGCCTTCAAACTCACAGTGATCCTCTTGTCTCAGATTCCCAAGTGCTACAAATATAGGTGTATGCCACCGTGCCACTCTACAAATAATTTTAAAATGAAGAAATGTGGAGAAAATATGAGGAGGGCATATTTATTTCCCTCAATAAATTCTGTGTATTATATTCTAAGACCTTTGCTAGAAACACAGAAAAAATCTCCACTTTTAAAATCTTTTACTTTTTTGTAATCAAAATCCAACTCTCATTATTATCTGATAAAATTTTCTAACAAGTAGAAAACATGCTTAAATCCTCAAACCAGGAATGTGAAATTTGTGAAATCCACATTGGACTCCACAAGCTCTTTATGAAAAAAATCTCACATTTATTTTGTAGGAAGGAGTTTAAATTCTTTTTTAGAGTTGATGCTTTAAAGAAAGAACTTCATTGCATACTAAGTAAGGGTTTAAAAAACCCAAACTATAGAGTCACTTTTTCAAAAAAGTTCTAATCAGTTTATACAGATGAGAGGAGAGAAACTGAGTCTATATAATAAAATCCCATTGTAAAAGTTCATTTCTTTCACAAGCATTGTTATTATAAATATAAAACTTCAAATTAAAACAAAGATATCTTTCTCGACAAACAACAGTAAATGAAAACCATTTAATTTAGAATAATGAATACCTGCCTTGAATTAATTTATTATGAAAGCATATGCTTGTTTTATGAGTCACTAAATTAAAAGCTGATGGCCACAAAAATCTGAGTCTACAGAATCCTTAACACAAAGCCCACTGACCTCCCATATCTTGCCTAGGACCCTGCTTGCACACAGACTCCGCATCTGTGATAAAAAGCCACTTACCCAGGAGGACATGTGGGCATCCAGTGCTCCTGAGAAGACCCTCGCACAGCCTTAAGAAAAGTGACAAGATCCCACTGGGGAGGACAGAATTATTTTCAAGGGTTTCTCTGTGGAACACTTGTGTTTAGAATTTGTGTCTGGATTGTACTTTACTCTTTCGTGAATTACAGCTATCTGGGGACAGCTTTTCTCAAACTTTCCTCTAAGTTGCCTTGACACATCTTCATGAGGGATTAGAAAGATCACATCACCATGTTCTCTGTTTGTGATACTAAATGAAGATTAGTGCAAATCCATTGTGAATTAGATCAAATCCATTGCAAACTTCTCTGGGGTGAGAGGTTTCTGACACCTCTCAAGAGTTCCCAGTGGATCTGAGGGACTGCACCCTATTATCCATGACAGGTATGCTCTTCTCTAGTCCATTCTCACATAGCGCACCAGGTTTGTGTGTATTACTGACTATGTATTTTGTGTGTTCCATGTTTCCCAAATCTTAGTTTCAGGTTTCAAGTTGTGCATCAAAGTTCAATGTGAAATTTAATATAAATTTTAAAAAGTGGAAGAGTGGAAACACAGAAGGAGGTTGTGAGTTCAGGTAATCACAGGCAGAGGAACATATGTGAAATTGAGACAGAGACAAAATTAGACTCGATGCTATGAGGAAGCTGAATATTCAACCTTTATACTTACTAGCGGAGGTAAAGAGGCTTACACTTTCTCAGTATTAAGAAATACAGTAATCTATACAAAATAACACACAGAATTATAAGATATGTAATGAAAATGAACACTGTGATGTACAGTCAAAAGAAAATACAGTCTTTTAGCCAGAGCAACAGATATCCCTGTTACAGAAAATAGAAAACAGTATGTCAAAACAACTATTGTCAATATAATAAAAGTGAATGCAGATATAAAGCATAAAACTATTAAGGAATCTTTTTTAAAAAAATCTTCAAACAGGTCAACAAATGTCAAAACCCAAGGTAGAAGGTAAAAAACATTTTTAAATGAAATAACCCATGAAGGATAGCAATGTCTATAATTAGAGCTATCAAAATAAATGAAAATGAAGAATGCATTAGAAGAAAAGAATGAACAAAGGTTTCCAAGTATCTTACACTGTATCAAGAGAGAATCTAGATGAACTCTATATAAGTCTCAACTTGTTACTCTGAAATTGATGCAAACTGTATAAAATATATATTACAAGGAAAAAAATCAATACATTACAATACAAAAATTATGAGCACACATCTTCCTGTCATAAATATTGCAAATCAGAAAAAATGCAACATTTGAATTGGTAAAATTTTTTCTCTATAATTTCCCAATAGCAGTGAAAATATCTTTGAAAAATGAAAATAATAATGGTCTTTTGCGATATGCAAAATCCAATAGCCATTTATGATAATTCCTTGGACAAAATGTATATAAAGGACTTTATTTGAATCTCATAAAAAACATTTATGACAAACCTACCCTTAGCATTATATTAAATAGTAAAAAGAAAATATATTATGGTCAAAAGGATTATATTAAATTGAAAAAACAGAAACAAAACTTTCTCTAAAATCAAACAAGACAAGGATATAAATTACCATACTTTTGTTTAATATAGTATTCAAAACTTTAGCCAATCAAGTGAGAGAAAGAAATAAATTAAATACATACAAAAAAAAAAGAATTCAGGGAAATTGCTGCAGTACTATCTAACATGTGGAACTTTGGGTGCTTTGTTGGGAAACTGGTAAGTCCCAGCCCTGCCTCACACATCAGTGGAGTATGCACTGGGCGGTCCCTCTGGTCCTATCCAGGCCTGACTAGCAATTACCTAACCACCTGCCTTTCGCCAGAAATTAAGTGCAGCACTATCCAGCCCATGGAAGCCTTGGTGCTTTAATGGGAGACTGGTAATACCCTGTCCTGCCTTGCACATCACCATGGGAAACACCAGGTTGTCCCTTTGGGACTATCTAGGCCTGCCCAGTGATTACCTAGCTGCCCACATTCCTCCCGGAGGCCCAGAAAGTGCACACAGCACTATCCAGCCCACGGAAGCTTTGGTGCTTTGCTGAGAGACTGGTAAGACCATGCCCCACCTCCCATACCACAAGAGGATACATGGGAAGGTCCCTGTGGGCCTATCTGGGCCCTGCCCTGAAACTCCTCAGCTGACCACAGCTGCCTGCCTTTGGTGTGGCAAGCAAAAGTGCACACAGCACTCTTCAGCCCAAGGGGAAGTTTTGGTGTTTGGCTCCTAGACTGGTAAGTTGCTGCCGCCCAGCAAACCAAAGTGGCTAAAACCATCTGGTAAGGTCAGTCTAAGGACCTCCACTCAACTAGGGAACTCCCTGCAATTGGAATAGATATTCTCAACCCAAGAAACAACTGAGACCTCATATTTGGCTTCGCTAAGGGAATACAGGACAATGACAAAACTGAAGAGCAAAATGCAATCTCCAAACTTCAGCCCATCCCAAGCAAGCCTAGGAGACATGGACATAGAACAAAATGTAAGCCATACACCAGAAACTTCTGAAATGTTAGCAACTGAAGTAAAGAAACAACTCTGGGAAGCTTTAAAAGAACTCAGATCAGAAATAATCTCCCAGATAAAAGAAGAAATGATAAATGTAATGTAAGAAATGCTGAACACATCCAATGAAGACACAGTTAAAAAAATTGAGGAACAATGCAAAAATATAGGAATCTTGAATGAACAATGTAAAAAAAACCAGAATGCATGAAACAGTTTAAAAGAGATATACAAGAACTCAAAAATTCCATTGGAAGTTGGCAAAACAGCCTCAATGAAATTGAAGATAGACTTTCAGGCCTTGAAGACAAGATTGAAGCTAGTGAACAGGAAAGGAAAGATCTTTTATTTTTTTGTTTATTGTTTTTTTTTGGTTGTTTTTAAACTTTATTTAAAGAGAAAAAAATCAAAACAGAAAAAAGGGTAGCAACAATACAGAATTCCAAAGGAAAAAAAGAGGAAAAACACAAAGAAATCACTAGTTAATAAATTATATACTGTCATACTGGAAATAGTTGCTCAAGTTACAAAACTAAAGCATACAAAGTGGACAGTCAAACAGTGAGGCTGAAAACAGTTCTGCTCAAAGATTTAATAAAAACATAGTAATATGGTAATTTATCTTACACACTTAAATATACATGCAGTTAAATCCTTTAAAGTTCTTCCTTTTCCTCTCTTTTTTACAATAGCAATTACACATTTTGGGTTTTATTACTCTTACATTTCTTATTACTTTTTAAACTAGAGACACAATGTGATATTTATAAATATGATTCTAATTTATTTCACTAATGAGGATAGTCTCAAGTTGTCTCCATTTACCTATGAAGGCCTCAAGATCATCCTTTTTATAGTTGAGTAATATTCCATTGTGTAAAAATACCACAGCTTTTTCATCCACTCTGTGGTTGATGGGCATCTTGGTTGCTTTGAAGACTTAGTTATTACAAATTGTGCTGCTTTGAGCGTGGGTGCACATATATCACTGTGATACGACCTTTTCAGTTTTTCTGGGAAAATACCCAGGAGGGGAATAGCTAGATTGAATGGTGCTTCCAATCCTAGTCTTCTGAGAATTCTCTGTACTGATTTCCATAGTGGTTGTACCAGTCTACACTCCCACCAAGAGTGGAGCAGTGTTCCTTTTTCCCCGCAGCCTCGCCAACACTTATTATCAGTTGATTTCTTGATGGCAGCTATTCTTACCAGAGTGAGATGAAATCTCAATGTTGTTTTAATTTGCATTTCTCAAATGACCAGTGATGGTGAACATTTCTTCATGTATTTATTTGCCATTTGTATATCTTCCTCTGAGAACTGTGTTTTCATCTCAGACGCCCATTTTTGGAGAGGGTCTTTGAATTTGGGGGACTTGATGCTTTTCAATTCTTTATATGTTCTTAATATAAGTCATTTGTCTGAGGGTTGGCTGGTTAAAATTCTTTCTCATTCTTTAGGTTTCCTTTTCACTCTGTTAGTGATTTCTTTTGAAGTGCAGAAAATTTTCAATAATATGAGATCCCAGTTGTTAATTCTTTAAAGTGTTTCCCTTGCAATTTGCATTCTGTTCATGAATTCTCTCCCTACCCCTATGCCTCCAAGACATCTGCCTACCTGGCATTCCAGTAGATTTAGTGTTTCTGTTTTAATATTTTGGTCTTTGATCCACTTAGACATTATTGTTGTGCATGGTAATGGGCATGGATCTAGTTTGAGTCTTTGGCATGTGGAGAGTCTTTTTTTCCGACACCATTTATTAAAGAAGCTATCCTTCTTCCAGTGAATATATTTACCCTCTTTGTAAAACATCAGGTGGCTGAGTGTCTTTATAGCAGTGTTTGCATCTTCTAATATATTCTCTTGATCCTCAGGTCTGTTTCTTTGGCAGTACCATGCTGATTTTATCACTGTGGTTTGTAGTAGAGTTTCAAGTCAGGAACTGAGATGCCGCCTGCCTTGCCTTTGTTGTCCTGAACTGCCTTTGCTATTCTTTGTTTCCCCTGTTTCCAAATGAATTTTAGGAGTGTTTTCTCTAGATCTGTGAGGTATGTTAATTGTATTTTGATTGGGATTGCATTAAATCTGTACAGCAGTTTTGGGAGTATGGCTATTTTCACAATGTTAGTTCTTCCTAGCCAAGAGCAAGGAATATCCTTCCATTTTCCAATATCCTCTTCAATCACCATTTATAGCATAGTATAATTTTCAGCGTTAGGTCTTTTATATTCTTAGATTGATTTCTAAGTATTTCATTTTATTAGATATTATTGTGAAGGATGATATTTCCATAATTTCTCTCTCAGCGAGTTTTTTCTTTGTGTAGAGGAATGCTATTGATTTTTGAGCACTGACTCTTTGTCCTGCTACACTGCTGAATTTGTTTACTAACTCTAGTAGTCTTTTAATGGAGTTTTTGGGTCTTCTATATAGAGTATCATGTCCTCTGCAAATAGTGATAATTTAACTTCTTTCTTTCCTATCATTACTCGTTTTATTTTTCTCTCTTGTCTGGTTGCCCTGGCTAGTGTTTCCAGGACTATATTGAATAGGAGTGGTGATAGTGGGCATCTTTTTCTTGTTCCTGATTTTAAAGTGAAAGCTTTCAGTTTTTGTCCATTTAGTATAATGTTGGCTGTTGGTTTGTCATAGACAGCCTTTATAAGGTTGAGGTAGACATGGTGTATTCTTAGTTTCTGAAGGGTTTTTATCATGAACAGGTGTTTGACTTTATCGAAAGTTTTTCTATTGAGATGACCATATGGTTTTTGTTTTTGTACCTGTTGATGTGGTGTATCACATTTATTGACTTGCATATGTTAAACCATCCCTGCATTCCTGGAATGAATACCACTTGGTCATGCTGTATAGTGTTCTTGATGATTTGCTGCATTCTATTTGCCAGTATTTCATTGAGAATCTTTGCACCAATGTTATTACTGATTTTGACCTATAGTTTTCCATTTTGAATGGGTCTTTCTCTGGTTTTGGTATCAGAGTAATACTTGCCTCCAGGAATGATTTAGGGAGGATTGTTTTCTTCTCATTTTCATTGAAGAGTTTAAGGAGTATTGGCATCAAATCATTTCTAAATATCTTGTAGAATTCAGCCAAGAATCCATCAGGACCTGGGCTTTTCTTTGTTGGCCAGTTTTTAATTACATTTTCAATTTCAATAGCAGATATTGGGTTATTCAAAATTGTTTATCTTCTTGTTTGAGCTTTGGTAGTTCGTATGTTTCTAGAAATCTGTGCATTTCCTCTTTGTTTTCCACTCTGTATCAGTAGAGATTTTCAAAGTAGGTATTCATGATCTTTTGAATTTCCATGGGATCTACAGTAACTTCCCCTTTCAGTCCTTATTGCATGAAATTAGTTTTTTTTTCTTTTTCTTTTTCTTTATAAGGTTAGCTAGATATCTGTCAATTGTGTTTATTCTGTCAAAAAACAGCTTTTTGATTCATTAGTTCTTTATATTGGTTTTTAGTTTCAATTGCATTGATTTCTGCTCCAATCTTTACAATTTCCTCTCCTCTATCAGGTATGGGATTAACTTGCTCTTCTTTTTCTTGAAGCTTGAGATGAAGCATAGATTGTTTATTTGTGCTTGTTCTTTTTTCTTGATATGCCAATTTATTGTTATGTATTTTCTTCTTATGTCCACTTTCATTGCATCCCACATATTACAGTATGTTGTTTCCACATTTTCCTCAAAGTGTAGGTATTGCTTTATTTTCTTCTTTAAATTCATCCCTATCCCACTGGTTGTTCAAAAGGTTGTTATTTAATTTCCATGTATTTTTGCAGGTTTTGCAATTTCTTTTGCCAATAATTTCCAATTTCAGTGTGTTTTGGTCAGTTATTATGTATCAGATAATCTCAATACATTTGCAGTTACTTAAGAATGTTTTATGGATAATATATGGTCTATTTTGGAGACTGTCCCATGCCCAGCTGAGAAGAATGTGTATTCTGATGTGTTGGGTGGAACACTCTGTAAACATCTACTAAGTCCAATTGCTCACAAATATTACCCAGTTTTATTATTTCTTTGCTGACTTTTTGTCTAGTTGATCTATCTCTTTGTGACAATGGGTTTTTAAAGTAACCTGTTATAATTGGGTTCCTGTGTATTTTGTTTTTCATGTACATTAGTATCTGTCTTATATATTGATGCATATATATTTATAATTGTTAATTCTTCCTTTTGAATTTTTCCACTTATGAGTAGGTAGTGACCTTCTTTATCTCTTTTAATCAGTTTAGGCTTCAAGTTCACATTGTCTGCAAATAGAGTGGTTACCCTTGTTTTTTTCTTGGTTTCTTTTGCAGGGAATGCTGTTTTCCATCCTTTGACTTTTAATCTATGAGTTTCTTTTTGGGTCAGATGTATTTTTTGTACACAGCATATTGTGAGTTCACATTTCTTGACCCATTCTGTCAGCCTATTTCTTTTGATAGGTGAATTGAGACTATTTACATTTCTGGATGTCACTGACATGTACTGGCTTGACATTGCATGTTATGTTCCAATTGTTTTCTTTCTGATTTCCCCCCATATTTAATTGCTTTTCCTACCTGGTGGTTTTGTTCTGCTGTAATTATGGGCATTGTGGTCATTTTTATCTCTGTCTGGTATGTGTTTGTATACTCTTTCTAGGGTTGGTTATGCAGAGGTGAGTTTCTTCAGTTGTTCTTTGTAATGGAAGCATCTTGTTTCTCCATTGAATTTGAATGAAAGTTTTGCTGGTTCATCAGTCTGGGTTGAAAGTTGTTTTCTTTCAGGGCTTGAAATACCTCACTCTAAGCTCATCTTGCCTTTATTGTTTGTGCTGAAAAGTCTGCTGTGATTCACCTTTCCTTGATAGGTGAGTTTTGTCTTTTCTCTAACAGCTTTTAGTATTCTTTTTTTATGCTGTATGTCTGAGATCTTAATTATTATGTGTCTGGGTATGAATTTATGTTGATTGTGACTGTTGGGTTTTCTATATGACTCGCTTATCTGCATATCAGATTTTTCCCCATGTTTGGGAAATTTTCTGTTATTACTTCTGCAATATTTTATGTATGTCAGTTGCATTGACTCCTGTGTCTTAACTAATGCCCATCAATCTTATATTGTTGCTCTTGGCATCATCTTGAAGGTTCTGGATTGTCATTTCATGCTGCTTTGTTATTTTCAAAAGTTCTGCCCTTTCATGATCACTATTTGTGATCCTGTCCTCAAGGTCTGAAATCCTATCCTCAGTTTCATTGAAGCGGTTTTGCCTGCTTTCAATAGAATTTTTTGTTTCTTGGATGTCTCTTTGAGTTTGTTTCATGAATTTTGCATGTTTCCTATATTGTTCATTCAAGGTTTCAGTTTCCCATGCTCCTGTACTTTTTCCCTCTATTTCTTCTTAGCTGTGCTCAGCAACTCCTTTACTAAGGTTGTTATTTCTGTCTTTACATGGGAGAGTACTTCTAATTTGATTTCCTCTATAGCCTCACGGAGTTTTTTTTTTTTTTTTTTTTACTTGCTATCTTTCCAGAGATTTCTGGTATGTTACTTTTGAAGTCCTCTATTTCAGTGTCTCCTGCACTTGCTCCTGGTGGACTCAATGTTTGAGATTTCATTTTGCTTTTTTGTTTTGCCATTTTTACTCTGCCTGATGTTTTCTGTGTAGGAGGGCATCACCCACACTCTTTTCAGACTCACCAAGGCCTTACAGTCAGTTGGTGGGGCTTTACTACTGGCCCTATTTACCCACTGTACACCTCTATATTACTGGTATACTCACTACACTAACTGGGGCCTGTTGAGATCTGTTTGGGTGAGGTTGTTACTGAATCTCCCTTCAATTTAGTATAGTTACTCCGTGTTAGTCTGAGGTTCCTCTGGGAGGGAAGCTCCCAGTTTGCCTTGTGCACTGGGATGCCTGGCATTGGGTTCTTGGCTCTATTTCCTGCCTGCAGTTCACTGGGCATGGCCCAGTTAGGGCCACCCATCCCTCACCAGCTTCTTAGGCTGGCTCCAGAGGCAGGGTGAGGTCTTACCACCTGGGAGGAGAGTTGGGAGTCCCAAGAAAGGTAACTTAAATGAGTTACCTTTTTTCTGGTGACTCCTCTTTATTGAGCTATGATGACTAGAAGAAAGGCCAGGATTTACAAGAAGGACAAGGAGACAAATGTCCAACAATAGGCTGAATGGTTCCTCTAGTTGTGATTATTCAGGCCTCCTCTATTGAGACAGAGGTTGAGATGACAGTCCAGCTGGAGGGAGAAAGCAGAGTAACTTTGGGCCCTTTAGTCTTTCTAGACCATCTGGAAAGATGATTCTGAGTTCTGAGGCTTCTTCCTTGGATTGCATTCCTTTTTTCTCAGAGTGCTATCTTGCTTCCATATGCTGTGTTTGTAGTCAGAGCATGAGGTTGGGGACATCTTAAGGAAGTCCCTCTTAAGATGGCCTGGAATTGGCAGCAGTAGCAGATGAGGTTGTTAGATGTTAAACTATTCCTGGGACACCCAAAATCAGACTGAAGGCCTGTATTTTTTATTTTAAAAAGAATAAAACTAAGAAAATAAAACATAATAAAGCCAAACAAAATGAAAGAATGTAAGTGGCACAGGATTTCAAAATGATACAAAATCAACAGTAGTTACCATAATACCTCTTGTCTTCAATATAGCTGCAGATCCCTTCAGACATAGTAGAAATCAAACAAAACAGAAGAGAATAGAACCAATAAAAACAAAACAATGAATGCAAAAAGGACTTCAAAGCAAGACAAGAGTTAATCCAAACGGCTGCTATAATATATCTTGCTATCTTTGAAATACATGCCTATGTCATTGGATATAATAAAATTAAACAAAACAATACAAAATAAAACTCAACCCAACAAAATAGTGAAAATTATAAAGGACTTCAAAACAAGATGATAGTGAATCAAAAATGGCTGCCACCCTAAGAAGGAGACCCTGCACAGATACTACACTGTGTATTGTTATTCTTCAAGTGGATGATGAGACTACTGGCTTTAAACCCCCAAAGTAAGGGAAACACTAAACACTACAAACATTAAATCGGATTCCAACTGAGTAGCCATCACCACAGCCTGTGTTTCTCTAGATCAGCTGGTCTCTTATGCGGTCCAGGATTGGCTTTTCTTATTTCCCAGCCTGCATGCCAGAAGGGGCTGGCATCTGGCTCTCCCCCAGCACCCTGTGCATTGTGTCAGTTCATAGGGAAGGCTCACTTCTTGGTGACTTCTTGTTCTCTTTCCTCAAAGTCCATGAATATTGCTGACTCACAGGAAAAGGCTCACATCTGACTCTCACCCTAGTGGTCCATGCATGGCACTGACTCACAGGAAAGGCTCAAGGTCTTTATTTTTAGGACCACAACAAAAGTAGCTATTTTTGGTCTCTTTTCTTTCTCCTTGAGGCTTCTTCCCCAGTCTTGTTTGTAGCATACTAAGGAGGAACTTTGTAAAGTATCAAGTGAGCTATCTGTAGCAAAAGCTATCATTTGTAAATTTTTCTTAGTATCTGGCACTGGCTGGGTAATAAATGTTTAAGTATTGTCTATCCTTCTATTGAGTCAGAAGCTGTGGATGTATGTTTTCATTGATAGAGACATATTAACATGTGTAGTCTGATATGGATTGTAAATATACTTTGAGTATAAATAAGAATTACTTTTTAATGTAAAGAAAATTTGAACATAAATCAATTATGGCAATTTTCTCTCTTTTCTTTACAGAATGATTCTAGTTGCAAAATAGAATCATAATTAATACTTCCCTCTGCATTTCACTTTGACTCTAGGGGTGGATAGGTCATGTGCATGTGCAGAAAAATATCAAATTACTCTTTTTCAACATGTAAGAGTCAAACATATTCCAATGATTAATAATGCTTTCCAAAGGAATAAGAGACTATGACATTGGGCCCCCTCCATGTCTGAAGTTAAGAAAGAAATTGTAGTCAGCCTTTTCTCTCATGTGTGCATAGAACACTGAAAAATGTGCCTTTATGAACATGTGAAATGTGATTGCTAGATGATAAATATAAGTTTAACCTGTGATTTGCAAAGATATAAAAATGTAAATAAAGCATATCCTGCCATTAGGAAAGGATGCCTACGTGATTAGATGGACAAGTGTCTTTCTTAACACTTAGCATATGTGAGACACAAATATAAAATATCATTGCCCTGATAATTGTTTTCCTCCACAAAAGGTAAACATTTATTTCAAGTTCCTTCAGCCTGATTCCAGGAGGAAGGGATTGTTTAAGGACAAGGTGGTTTTAAAGTTATCTCCCAACAAATTGGAGAACAATTGTGGTGTCTGAATTCCTAGTAAATAGAAAAAATACAATAGATAAGAGGAGATTTTTTGTGGTTGGGAGCCAATTTCCATTGAGGAAACTTTGAGCATTTGCTAGGGAGCAGTCCTGACCATGACACCTTAGTTATTTTCAGTTTCTATAGGTCCAAAAAACTAGATGTCGGTCTCCAGAAATTAGGCCAGCTGTCTATTTGATCAACATTCCATTGATCATTAGCTTCAATGGGGATTCACCAAAAAGATGCTTGGGAAGCATGTCCTCTGCTTTAAAGGTGGGAGCTGCTTTAGGATTGTTTAACTAGGTGGCAGAGTAACTACTGTTTTGCAAAGTTCTATAAGCAGTAGGTAAAATCCTGAGCAATAATATTACTTGGTGCTTTGTAAGTTCACAGTAAAGGGTTTTAAATCCACAACTTATTATCAAAGTAATTTCTCATATGTATATATGTGATAATCAGACCTAGGAGGGGAAGAAGAAAGATTGGAGGTACTCCCTTAGACTAAATGTGTTTTACTCCCATAAGTGTGGTGCTTTGGAAATAGTTCCTTCTGGTTTTAACTAGAAGTCAGTTCTTTTCATTGTGTCTCAGGTTCAGTCTGTAAAGGAACTGGCCCAGAATGCTAAGTTAGAACATGCCTTTTATGTGTGTTCTCACAGATGGGCAAAATTCCAATCTCTCAGCTGATCCAAAGATAAAGTATGTGTCCCTCAGCTAAGATGACTTCCTTGTCTTGGGCATTACCAAATGTTTGCTTTCATCACTTAATTGTTGGATAAGAGAAATAGGTTGATTGGCATTTCCTGAGCTCCATGCCATGTTGGAACTTGGGATGCTGGGAAAACAAGCAGCCAGTTCGCCGCTCTGGTAAGTGGCTGTGAACCTTCCACTGCATGGACTAAGACTCAAACATCCATCCTCTCCCTGTTAGCCAATAGGATCCAGAGACCTGAGTATCTCTTGGGAAGATCAATGTATGCAATATAGCAAATAAGGGAGATTTCCTTCTACCATCTCTTTAAAGGAAAAGCAGAGCACTGTTTTGCTCTGTTCTGATTAATGGTATTGCTCTATTTAATATTCTGTTTTTATAATTTTGATATTTCCTGCAATTTTGCTGTACCTGATTGAAAGAACAACCATCATGAAGAAAATGAAATATACTATTGTACATATTACTGTTATCCTGGTAACATGCTGTGAGGTTCTGTACCAATTTTACTACACTGTCTCAACTGGCTTTGTTCTGTCTTGTTCTGCTGTATTTTACTACCTTCAACATAAAAAAATAATAATTTTGAAAAAAGAGATAACAAAGTAACAAAATACCTCCCAAAACTCCCTACTCCCCCAATGGATGAGGAGAACCTCAAAAACAAAGCATCAGAATTATATAAGTTGATTAAAAAATAAATAAAAACAATTAAACAGATCAATAAGGTACTGAACAAGCTGAAATATGATATAACTAAACAGATAATGGACTTAAAAAATCAAAAGGAGGAAAAGAAAGTGCTCTAAAGGATATAACTGCATGTATGTTTAAGTGTGTAGGATTGATAACCATGTTGCTGGGTTTTTGTTGGATCATTGAACAGAACTGTTGCAGCCTTGCTGTTTGAATGTCCACTTGTATGCTTTGATATTGTAACTTGAACAACTATGTCTAAGAAGACAATATGTAATTTATCAACTAATGACTTCTTACTGTTTATTCTTTTTCCATATTCTGTACTGTTTCTACCCTTTTTTCCTCTTTAAATAAAATTTTTTAAAAAATTTTAAAAAGAGGAGTAGGTCGGAGCAGTTTAGCATTTTTTCTCTCTAGTCTTACATGCCTCCAAAAAAAAAAAAAGAAAGTATAATGTAGCAGGAAAGGATTAGAAGTAAGAATAAAAGGATTCTCCTCTCTTTCTCCAGGTGAGTTATGTAGACAAGCCCCTGAATCATTCTCAGCCTAGAAAGACAAGAATGGTTAATCTCAAGAGTTAAGATTGTCTCCTCACCAGTAGAAGATCAAACCAGAAAGGAAACTGAAGAAGAATAGGCTTGACATTTCCCCTAGAGTTCAGAGTAGGATCAGAGCCAGTCTGTTTCCATCCTCCATCCTCCAAGTCTTAATAATGACCACTAACCTGGTGTCCTTTAATTGGTGGAAAAATTCCCATGTTTTCTATATAAGCATGTATTTTTAAGTATGAGCTAGATTTTATTTACAAAAAGATCCACTTTATAGCATTTTATATCAAAGCCTAATATGAGATTCTCTAATATTATGTGTTCTTATTTCTGCTGTATAAGATAATAAACCACAGCAGTCAAATAAGTTGAATAGGTAAAACAAGGAATATCAGTAAGTCTATCAACCAACTCCAAATGCAACATACACAAAACCAGAATAAATTGTCCCATTAAAGAAGCATTATAACCTTAACCTTCCCATGTTTTCAACTTAAATTTATACAAAGCCTGACCAGTTATAAGCAATGAAGAAAGATATAACATCATAAACATTTTGATTCTAAAATTTTGATTACTTAAGAAAGTCACAATCTGGGATCTATGAAACAAAAGAAAACTCTTACCACTGTCCAACTGTCTCTGTGGAAGTCCTCCAGATGAGACAGAAGAATGAAATCCCCAACCTGGGAGTTGTTAAAAACACAAAGTTCATGTTCTCTAAAATCGAGAAATAAACTAGGAACACTGGAGATTAAGAGTAGCAAGAATTTATTGAGACAAAAAAAGTTTCTGTCTCAGATGCACAGAAGAGGGCATGGAAAGTGGTTTGTCTTTTAAAGTCAATTTTTAAGAAAATTTTCCAACCTTGTATTTAAATAACCAATGTTAAAAAATTATTTCATAAAACGTTGGTCATAGTCTGTGAAAGTATTTTATGCATTATGCACATGATATTGTTATTAATTTCAACACATTTAAAAAATGTATGTTATTATTACTTTGACATTTAATGCTTTATGAAAAATCTGTGATATGAAATTGAAGCTATAAATGCAAAGAATATAAACAGGTGAATAATAAAGTGTCCCTTGAAACATATTATGGACATTGACAGTGTGAAGTCTTTTTCCTTTGAACATGGTATGAATCCAGTGACACACATCCTGTTCTTTAAAATTTGACAGTGGGTAAAGCCCAAATTTTTGTGAATAAGATTAGAGAAGGAGACTCTAATGGGTTATAATACAAAATTTTATCTATATATATAAACATAAATTAAATTAAATATATTTAACAGAAAATTGTGACTACATCTTTTTCAGTGATCCAACAAAAATGCAAGATTTTGCTTATCTGAAAGGAAGTTATCCATCACTAAACACTTGAACATTTACTGTCTTATCCACCTAGATGTTAAGCACTGCATCATTCGTTTTTCAGCACTCATTAAAACAAAAGGACAGATTGTGGCATAGGCATTGCCCACAAGCATCCGGATACAATGATGCATTGAATCATTTTTCCACAACATTCCAAATGATGAGAAAGTAACACAGTCCAAAAAGTACATGAGAATAAAAAAACCCATGAGCATCAGAATGGTCTGGGTGGCTCTTTCTTCTGGGGATGTCTTTGGAGAAACTCTGGTGCTGTGAAGATATTGGAATTGCCTCTTGTGTCTGCACAACAGGCTCACCATGTATCCACTTGAGAGAGCCATCAGCCCTATAAAGGAGATATCCTGAATGTTCACCAAGGAGAAAAATATGTATCTGAACAAGTGACTAATAGGCCACTGAGAGCAGGATTCAGTGACAAACACGAGACTGTGTGAGGTCACATTTGGGGTGGCACCAATGGATACCAAGAAGCGACTATTGAGAAGCATATTGAAAACCCATAGAAACACAAGGTAACATGGGTAGCAGTGTGTAGATTTATATTTGAATTTTGCCAAACAAGAATTTCTGGGGCTGAGCATGATGGCCTGGACAACACTCAGAAGACAGGTGGTACAGAGAGAGAGGACCCTCATCAACCTGTTTACATAGATGACCGATTTACACAGGAGATCATTCCTCCAGTCCTCAAACCCAAAGGTGTCTGTAGCTATGAAGCCCATGGTTACCAGCATCACCAGATGGATCAGGGCCAACTGCCCAATAGGCAGGTCAAGAGGCTTGGGCCTGTGCTTGAGAAGAAATGTGAGAATGTGGAACAGAAGCAGGACAGTGTTGGCTATGATCCCGATGATGATTTCAAAGAACACTGTGTTTTTTATGTCAGTGTAACTGGAAAATTTTTTCTTTTTATTCATCTTCACTGAGTAAAAACAAACAATAAATGTCTGAGGAAAAAAGCAAGAAAAAGTATTTATCATAATGATCAACATTATCAACATCTCAACCAACACTATAGTTTCACCAGATCTTGTGGGTTTCTCCTCATGAATGCTTTCTGCTTCACAACCCTGATTTACCTCACAGCCTCCCGGATGCATCACTTTTTTCTCACCTGTACCAGCCATTTCTCATGGCAGCTGCAGTATGAATCTGACTGAAGTGTCACACAGCATCTCTGTGAGAAAACTCTCAGACTAAGGAAGGTATTTCCTTGTTTTTCTCTCAATTTCTAGTTTACAACACCAGGCACAGTGTCTTATTTGCCTTTATATCTGCAGAACGTGGAGAAAGTTTTGGCTACATAGTTTCCACATTTTTTGTGTAAGTTGAAAATGAAGAATTGCCTACATGTGGAAGAAATTCCATTCAAATAGTAATTATTCAGGAGACAGCCATATTTTATGTTATATCTGTGAAATCATTAGTTTGGTTTATCAGCAGAAAATGTTTCCCTGTATGTTTTAAAGTAAAATGGCTTGAAATTATATATATATATATATATATATATATATATATATATATATGCCATTTATTTAGTATCAGAATTTGAAAAGTCAACTTATATATCTGAGCCATAGACATATGATTTATAAATGAAGACAGTTATATTCTTTATTTTCTAAAGGAATAAGGTTTATTTATTTTTTATTATTTTAAAGAGAATAAAACAAAAGAGGACAGACCTAAGCAGATCAGAACAGAACAATGTAAGCAACACAGCACTTTACAACAAGACGACTGGATATTAACAGTAGCTATCATAATGTCTCTTTCTTTGAAATAGTTGAGCTTAGCTTTACACACAATAGTGTCAAACATAAAGTAGAATAAACAACTCAAGAGAATGGAAGTATTCCAAGACATTCTGAACCATATAACCAAAGATGAACAATGGCTGCTATATTATCTCATTTTCCATAAAAATTTTGTTTTTACTGTCATACATATTAAAATCCAATAAGACACAATGTGATAGAACCAATGGTAATAGAAAAACAAAAGCATGGTAGGACTTCAGAGCATGATGATATTAAATCAGCACTGGCTACCATAATGTCTTGTCTTCAAAGTAACTATTCATATGATCACATATGAAGATCAAACAAAACACAATAAAACCATTCGAACCAATGAATGAAGACATAAGACATCAAAGTATTTATTATTATATTCCTTATTTTCTAAAGGATATAAGATTTAAGAAGGTACCAAAGAAGAAGAGAGTCTGACATAGGAATGAAATGTCAGTTATCATCATCATTATTATGTAGTTCCTCATACATATAACTTGAAAGAATTGATCCAGTTTACAGTATATGCTGCCTCTGTCCTAGGCTAAAAGAAAAAAAGGAAATGAATATCAAAGTAATATACTCTTAAAATCTTTATTTATGAGGTAAAAGATATTAAAATGATTTAATCTGCCAAAACTACAAAAGTCAGATATTTTAGAAACATGCCAGATCAACCTTATATCAGTAATCATATTGCAGTTATTAATTATGAGTAGGTCCATGAATTCCAAATTTCTTTTAAATCAATCATGAGCACATGGGATGACAATTTAAATATATCTATCTTTTTAGAAAATTCAGAAAATTATTTTAAGTTTCTAATTACATAAGTGATAAATATTTCCTCCCTGAAGGTGGTTTATCAGGACTCCCAACTTTTATGCCTTTATTAAGCAAGAGAGCATATTTCTGTGGAGTTATGGGGATCAAATGTAAATTTTATAGTACAGAATTTGGTGATAATCAACTTTTAGGTTATCTCCCAATATGATTCAGCTCTTTATTTTAAATCAAGCTTTATAAGTTACAGTATAAAGCTCCTAACATAACATTAGTAAACACAAATATTCTCACAGAAACACTTTATCATTAGTAGGTTAAGAGTACAGAAAAAAAAGAGTACATTTATAGCTACTTAAAGTATATGCTTTACAAGTGATGAAGAAAACCTGAAACATTTGGGCATATTGAATATGGGATCATATTTACCTCAGAGGAAAAAATGAATGAATGTGTTTAAATCCTATGGAAATTTTGATTTTTAAAATAGAAATGTCATAGTAAACTTTACAAAAGTTCAACCTGTCTCCAAAATATTGCAAAAAGAAGGAAACACAATTTTCTCCATTTCAGAAGTCAGCAAATTTAGGTTTGGTCCTGTCATATGCTCAGGGGAAGTATTCAGAAATACTCATTTAACTACCAGGAATTTCTGAATATTGTGGATTGTATGCTGCCATCAAATGCAGTTCCCATTGTCTTCTTGATCTTTCATGTACGGATAAAGGACAGATTCCTATTTTCTGGATATATATTTCATGTAACTTACAAAATGTATCCAGATAATATTTTAAAGAACTAACTTTACATTGGTACATACTATAGTTCAAGTACTACATTAAGAGAATGATTTGAAAGCATAAAATATATATCATAAACTTATTTTCTGTTGCTGTGATTTTGAATTTAGGCTTTGCATTAGTTTTCTTTTTAAAAGTCAAGTCTGTAAATAAACTTGTAAAACTGGCCAAGTGGCCTGTTCCAATCATCAATAAACTCAGGAAACAGAACTACATATTTTCACCATTGCTTAGCTATCTACAGTCCTACAAGCATGAAGGACTAAGATGAGAGATGTGCAGAGATACTCTAGGTTTACACAATATTCAGGTATCAGGGCTCCTCTGGGTCCTTACCTGCAATACACAAATGTTCTTTAGAGCAGAGGAAATATCTCCTTACTCCAGAGCATTAATTCCAGAAAATGCTACATTTGTGAGCAACCACTCATGTTTTTAATACCTGTGATGCATCAGAAATATGATAGAAAATAAAACCAACATTCTCTAAATGTGTAGATCCTGCACAACTGTATTAGTGAAATATACATCAAAGATCTTTGCCTGTATTTGTCACTGGCTATTATGCAGAAAATTGTGTAGCAACTTCTATAGTAGTATTTTATTAGAAAATATACTCTGGAGAATGTAAACACAAGAAAATATTCTACCAAGAATGGTCTAGTAGCAAGTTCCTGTCCATCCATGTCTCATCCAGCTCACATCTGTCACATTCAGCATTGCTTATCCATCCATATAATGGTCTAGAAGTCACTCCCCAAATACAGATCTTAGTAGTAACGATACTGAGAAAGAACCAGCCTCACCCAAAATATCAAACACAAAAGTCTTATTTTTCAAACTAGGTTAAACCAGCTACCCTCAGAGGGACCCTAAATTAATAAACAAATAAATCACAGTGAATGTAACCTGTAAGAAACTTCTAAAACCAATCACACTATGAAGGCCACAGTGGGAAAAAGTGAAGAAAAGCCAAGTGGCCATATCACTGAAAAAAAATGAAGAGAGAAATTTCAAGTAGAATTTCTGTGTTTGTTTTGAACAGTCACCACTGGGCGCTCTCACATCTCAGTAAAGCTGCTATCTCTACTCACAGAGAATTACAACACAGTTCAGGATCTAGTTAAGGCTCTGATCAAGGAAGAGTTCACATAAGATATTCTGTTCACTTGCAGTTACTGAGACCTGGGACAATCTTGTGACACATAGTATAATCAAGTATTTCAGAAACTACTGAGTAATGCTGACCTCAATGCACCCATGACAAATTGTCAGGAAAGACCTTGAGTACATTGGGAGACAGAAGGGTCTGGTTTGATGGACAGCAAATTTCAGCACTGATGACCTTAATTAGGATGTATTACATGGTTAAAACGTGCTACACTTTCTTTTATTCATAGGAAATGTGAACATAATCTATATGTCATGCAGAATAAGATAATATATAATAATAGGTATTATGTCAAGAATATTATCTTGTCTTAGATTCATGAAACAACACATCTAGGCTGTTATTCCTGTAATTTACAAAACAAATTTACCATAGTGGCATCAATATCATCTTTATCTATAAGGTTAAAGGCGGGCTGTCAGAGGAGACTGATTATGAATACAGGAATGGATTAGTTTCATGGAGATGCTGTCCTGAATGTAATAACCCTGGTCAGAATTCTTCAAAGAGAAAGAGAAAGAACCAGCACACTACCAGGGAAGGTAAAGTCCTCCCCAGTCACAAAGATGACCCAGGCTAGGTGCCCAGCATTTGTGAAATGCATAGCTTCTGGAAAAGAAAGTGCAGAGAAGAAAATCTGAGTATGTGGATGGTGGCTGTGCACTTTTTAAACATGCAGAAAAGGGCATCTATTTTGTCAACTTAAAGGATACTAAAGTAGAACTAGCGGTGATAGTTTATGCATAGATATTTGCAACATGCTTATGTTTACATCCACTTTCAGAAAAATCAAGAGAAAGTAATCACTATTCCAAAGAAACAGAAGACATTTGGAAGCAGTTTGTTACAAAAATAAAAATGTCATCTCTCACAAAACATATAGTCCTATGTGAAAAATCTCCGATCAACCCCATAGTGCAAGAAAATCTTGTGAACTAAATGGATTTGCATTTTATTTGTTTTTACACTTTAGAATTATAGATATGCCTAGAGAATGATAATAGTTCAAATTTGTCTGTTGATAATAATGAACAACCATTTCCCTTATTGGCAGGAGTTCTGGCATATCTACTAAGAACAAAGGCAGAAGAAATATTTTTAAAATGAAAATAGAGAACATAGTAACAGACATAGTTTTCCTCTCAAAACATATTGGTGGATTATATTCCCAGACCTCTACTAGAAACACATGACAAACTCTGTAATTTCACTTTCCACCATGTTGATGGCTGACACCATTAATGTGCAATTTGTGAAATCAACATCGATAAATCAGGCTCTTTCTGAAAAAATTGAACTCACATATTTTGTAGGAATAAGGATAAATTCTCTTTCAGACCTGATGCTTTATACAAGCATATTATTACACAATACATAATTTATGTAAAATTAAAATATCCAAAACTACAGAGGTCACTTTTAAAAATCTTTTAAGTGACTTATATAGAGGATGATAACAAATAAAGTGCATCTATTTACTGAAAACCCATAATAAAGTTTTATCTATTTTATAAAAGGTGTAAATATGAATATAAAAGCATCAGAGTAAAATGGTTGTATATTCCTCAAGAAATAATATGGCAAGCACAGGAAAACTATTTAATTCAGAGGAATTCACACATTGCAGAAAGTAATTTAGCATTTCTTATGAAAAATGACACTACTTTTATGAGTCAATGAAATAAAAGCTGGAGCCAAAAAAAGACTCATTCTGTAAAACCTGACCACAAAGCCTGCTATTCTCCTTCCTTATCCTGCCCAGGACTCTGCACATCAACAGACGCTGCATCTAAGGACACAGCAGCACTTACCTACCAGGATGAGTGGAAATCTGATGCTACTCAGAAAATGCTGCCTGGATTTATGAAAAGAAAGTAGATATGGCAGCAATGTGGAGAAGTATCTATACAAAGGTGACATATTCTTTAGCATCTATACAAAGGTGACAGTATTCCACTAGAGAGGTAGAGTCTCCTGTGGAATAACATCTGCTTGTAGGCTTTACTTTATTCTCTCCTGGATATTAGCCATCTTATGCCAGCTGTGCTCAAAACTTTTCTGTGTTCCCCTGGCATATTTTCATGAGGGATCAGAAAAATACCTTCATGCAAACATTCATTCTCATAATGTCTTGTTTGATCATAATTCAAATTAGTCCAAAACTATTGTAATTCAACTCATACTGATTGCAAACTACTTTGGGATGAGAGATTCCTCAACTCTAAGTATCTTCAGTGTCTCTGAGGGTCCTCTCTCTATTAGGTGTGACAGGCATGCTAGTCTGTAGTTTTTTCTTCAAGGAGCACTTGGTTTCTGAGTCTTACTAGCTGTGGAATTTGTGTATTCTGTGATTTGCAAATTCTTAGTTTCAAGTTTCAAAGTTATGAGGAGAATATCTATGTGAACTTTAATAGAAATAAATACTACAATACTGGACACAAAAGAGGGAGTTATGGCTTGAGATGATCACAGCAGGTCAATCTAATTGAATTTGAGACAAGGTAGCAGCTAAAATCCGCAGTATGAGAAGGCTGAATGTTTAACCCTTCGCCATACCAATGGAGGTTAAAAACATGGCTCTCACTTTCTCTTATTTACAAAGCACAATATTAGGATGGAGGGCCCCACCAGCCATGTACTTTTCACTTCAAATTTCCAAATTCTATTAGTCCACACATACCTGTCAAACAACTGAGCTGATTAAGGAAGAGGCTAGTAGTTTCTGGGAAGATAAGGAAGTAGTAAACAGCAGAGAAAAAGTTTCTCTGAAATTTGCTGTCTAGAAACTGGAGAAGGAGGGAAATGGATTCCTTGGACCAAAGAAGGATCTTCAGCGGGAACTGAAGCCCACAAGGAGCATGAAGAGAAAAGCTTCAACCTAGAAGAAGGAGACTTCCATGTAGAAATTCACCAGTGGAGGGGAATAGTGGAAATGGAGAACTGAATGGGCTGATGGCGAGTGCTGTGGGATCAGACATACCATGGAGATGGCAATTGGCTAGGAGTTACCTTGGAGAGGGACCAAATGAGCTAGGAACTCAGAACAACTCTAGTCCATCTAGCAATTCCTGCTGAGTTTAAGTCCACACAAATTGTGTTGACTGCAGAAGAATGAATATGTTTGGTCCCAAACTCAAGGCCAAAAAGCATCCTAAAATTTAGGGGAAATAAAGGTGTAGGCTCACTTAGATTATTCACTACACCACCATAAAGCCACAGTTGGCTTGTTGAGATAAATCAACACATATCTGGACTCTGCCTCCACACATTGTCTCCCAGTGACAGGAGAGACAAACCTTGAAGTGGACATTTCTTTCACCCTCTTTTATGTTGTTGCATTTTTTCCTTTGTTGCATTTTTTCCTTCTTTTGATCCTGTTTTTTTTTTTTTTTTTTTTAACCAGGAATGTAACTGAGGACCTCATATTTTCCAGGCAGCTGCTGTGCCACTAAGCTGTATCGCTGACCCTGATCTTGATTTTATCTGCATGTGACTGTCATTTCTGGTTGTAATTCTGCTCCATTCATCCTTTTATTTCTTCCTCCCTGTGTTCTCCCTGTGTTCAAAGTTTCTATGATCCTCCTTTGTTTTCCATCCTTGCTTCTAATCTCTTCCGATTCTTCAAATTCTCTATTTATTCCCCTAATCTTTTTTAATTTTTCTCTCCTGAAGTAAACTTGGCACACTTAAGGCTTATTTACTGCATATAATTTTCTGATTTATTTTAGATTTTATTATGTAATCACAAATCTATTTCATTGGAATAAAAGTGACATATTAATGGCCACCTTGGCTTGTCATTTTTTAAGCTTTGTTTGATGCTGTGGTTATTGCTGAGTACCCATTTTAGACAAAGTGACATAATTATACTAATCATCTATTCTTCTTCATAAGCTAAGACTGAGATTGCCTAAAGGTCATAGAAAATACCGTTTGCCAGTGCCAAAGAACCAGGAGCTGGGCCACACAGGCAGCAACTTCTCAGCCCAACAAATTGAAGAGGTAGATCTTGCAACACACTCAAAATGCCAAAGCCAGCTACACCTGGAAGATACCTCAGAGAAGTAATCATTTCCTAACATACTAAATACTAGCAGTAAAGCAACTCACTACAGGGTGTTACAAGGATCACCTAGGAATTAAACTTTAGAAAGCAGAAAATGAGGAGATATTTAAACAAGATGGAACCATAGACATCCACTTCACTACAGGCAAACCAAGGAGTCATTGAGGTGGGACAATCCAAAAGCCACCCACCTGGTCTCTCTGATGTAACAACAAAGTAAATGAATGAGGATCCAGTAAAAAATTAAATCAGGAATAATTTCTCAGATAACTACAGAGACGGGGACCACAATGATAGACATTCAATGGCTCTAGAGAATATATAGAGTTTAAAAAGGAAGATCTAAAGAAAATGGTTGAAACCATGTATACACAAAAGAGAAAAACTATAACCTCTAAAACAGATTCAAGCACATATTCAGGAAACTAAAAATTCCAGTGAAATTATCGGCAGCAGAATGTATCATTATGAGGACAGAACAGCAGATAAAGAAGACAGCACTGTGATTATCAATCACAAAAAGAAAACTTTCTTAAAATTAGAAAAACTTTCTTAAAATCAACAATTTAAATACAACATACTGGAACTTACAGGACACATGAGAAATCAATCCATCAGCAAAGTAGAATAGGTAGTGCAAAGAAGAATAATAAAAGATTGCTCAGAGTCCATGAAAAAGCAATTGAAAGTGCAAATGATGTAAAAGCCTGTTCATTGATATCATGACAAAAACAAACAAACAAACAAACAAACAAATGCCTTGAAGGGAAAAAGAATGTGACATACAGATATGTGACACATATGGAATCTCAATTAAGCATGATAAAAAATCTCAAACCTCCATAATAGTCAAGTTTCCAGAAACTGAACAAAAGAAGAGAATATTAAAAGTTGTTAGGGAGGAAAAATAAGTCCCCTATAAAGGAATCACAACTGGCATCTTAACACAAGCCCTCAAGAGCTTGAAATGAAGTATTTCAAACCCTGAAAGAAAACTACAACTCATGTTGATGTACCCCATGAAACAATCTTTCAAATCAGTGGAGAAATAAGATACTTCCATGACAAAGAACATGAAAAAATTCATCAGCACCAAACCATCACTAAAAAAATATTATGAGAAACTTTTTAGAAAGACATAATTAGGACTTTAAATCCATAAATCCTTACACAATAAATCTGTCAGGAAGGGAAGTAATTAAACAGAGGGAGGAAAAGGGAACCCATAACAGGAAAACAGTATGAAATGAATAAACCAACACATATCTGTTATAACCATCAGTGCTGACGATGCCAATTCACCAATCAATAGAACCAAGCTGGCATAAAAGATCAAGGACAAAGGTCAAACAATATTCTATATAGAATAAACATATATAGCTCAAAAAGAAATTCACGGACTTAAAGTCAAAGGATACAAAGCAATACTCCATGTGATAAGAACCCATATAAAGGCAGGTGTAGCTATGCTATTTGCAGAAAAAGTAGGCTTCTATCCAAGACTGTTTTACAGAGAAAAATACATTGCTATGTCTTTGCAAAGGGAACAATTCAAGAGGAAGAGGTAATAATCATAAATATATATGTAACAAATATCAAAGTACCCGAGTATATAAAACAAATATTAATGGATATGAAAATTCAAATAAGAGCCATTAAAAATTGTTCTGCAGGATTTTGATGCCCCATTGTCACAGGCAGATCAAAAAAAAAAAAACTAAGAATGAAATACTGGGATAGAACCAAACTTTTGAATAGATGGATTTAGCAAATGTCAACAGAGTACAACATCAGAATACACATTTTTATCACCTGCATGTGGGATTTCTCCAAAGTAGACTATATACTAAATCATAGAACATGCTTAAATATATGCAAAGGAATTGAAAATATCCCATGCATATTATGATAATGTAATGAAATTGGAAATAATGGCAATAGAAGCCGTAAGAACTTTGCAAACATATGCAAATTAAATGACACCCTCCTGAACAGCCAATGAATCTCAGATGAAACTAAAAATTAAACTTTACATTTTCCACAATGAATCAACAATTTAAATACAACATACTGGAACTTATAGAACACAATGAAAGCAGTACCTCAAGCAAAATTTATAGGAGTGAATACTCACATCAAAAAAACAGAGTAAGCAACAATAATCAACTTAATGTTGAACCTCAAGATTCAAGAAAAAGAAGAACAAGTCAAACCCAAAGCTCCTATTAAAGAGGACATTATAAAGATCACAGCAGAAATTTATACTACGGAGTCTAAGAAAACAAGGCAGACAATCAATGAAACAGAGTCAGTTGTCTGAAAGATTAAATAAAATAAAGAAACCCTTAACCAATCTTATTGTAAAAGACTCAAAATCTGCACAATTAGGAATGAAAAGCCAGCAGAAGTCCAGATCATCTTACCTACTTTTAAGAACTTGCTCTCTAATAAGTTGGAAAATACAGAAATATGGACCTAATTCTAGATACATATGAATTATGAAAGAGGAATCAAAAATATAAAAATTCTAAATGGCTCAATACAATCAATGAAATTAAAGATATAATTAAAAACTACCAAAGAGAAAACTGCAGACTCTGACAAATTCACTGCTGAATTCTACTAGGAATTTAGAGATCTGATACCACTACTTCTCAAACACTCCAATGAAATTAAAATTAAATTAAATAATTTCTAAACCATTTCTGGAGGTAATTGTTAGCCTGATACCAAAACCAAGGAAGTACCTAGCTAATAAAGACAACTACAGACTAATCTCAATTATAAGCATAGATGGAAATATTCTCATGAATATACTGGCAAACAGGATGCAGAAAATCATCAAGAAGATTATACACAGGGACCAACTAGGAATCATCCCATGGGCACAGGAATGGTTCAGCATATTTAAGTTAATAAATGCAATGCACCATATTAACAGAGCCAAGGATATAACTGTAGAATTATCTCAAAAATTGAAAAAAACTGATAAAATCCAACACTCATTCATGATAAAACCTACTGAAAACTGGAAAAGATGGTACTTTTTCAGTTCGATAAAAGGCATATATGGCAAACTAACAGTTTGCATCACAGGAATTGGACAAAACCTGAAACCTTCACTCAAAAATTAGAAAACAACAAAGATGCCCACTGTCAGTGTGCTTGTTCAATATAACTTTGAACACTTTAACCAGAGAAATTATACAAGAGAAAGAAATAAAAAGAACAATGATAGGAAAGGCAAAATTTACATTATCATTTTTCGTGGATGAAATGAGATACTCCACATACAAGATTCCACTAAATCCACCAAACGACTTCTACATTTCATACTCAAATTTAGTACCATAGCTGGATATACAAAGCTAACACTCAAAAATCAATAGCTTTCATATACATGAATAGCAAACTCACTTAGAGAGAAATTAGGGGGGGAAACATTTGACAATAGCATCCAAAAAAAAAAAAAAGCAATTCTTAGGAATCAGTCTAACAAATCAAATAAAAGTCCTCTATATTGAGAGGTTTTTTTCAGTGTACTGCAGTACTCTTAAAAAAAGAGATTGAAGAAGATATCAGAAAATGAAAACATCTTCCTGCTTTTTGGGTAGGAAGACCGAATCTAGGGAAAATGGTCATACTCCCAAAATTTATACATATTTAATTCAATTCTGATCGGAATTTGAATAGCATATATCACATATTTAGAGAAAACAACCCTAAAAGTCATTTGGAACGAGTTTTACTATAGCAATGGCAATTCTGGCAACAAAGGCAAGGCAGGAGGCATCACAATCCCTTATTTGAAAATACACTACAAAGTTGCTGGGTTTAAAAAAAAAGCATGATAATGGCAAAAAAGACTTGCGCATCAATGGAATAGATTAGAAATGCAGAAAAAATTTTAGATATACTTATCCACCTTATTTTTAAGGGTCCAAACAGTTTCACTGGTAGAAAGATAGCCTTTTAAAAATTGGTGCTAGATAAAATGACTTTCCACATGCTGGAGGATAAAATTAGAACTATGCCTTCACCATATTCTAAACTAAAATCAAAATTGATCAAGGATCTAAATATCAAAACAGGAGCTTTAAATATGCTGAAAGATACGATAGTCAGAAATCTTGAAGACATCAATGTAGGCAAGGACTTTATGAGCAAAACCCCAATCACGCAAAAAGTGTCACAAGGGGAAAAAATAATAATATCTCAGGGAAAAGGAGAAAAAAAAGAAGGGAAAATAAAAAAAATCTAAATTTTCATAAACCCACAAGATATAGCTAAGATAGATGTGCTATAAATTCTATTAGTTCTTGAAAAATACATAGGATTGGGACATTTTTTCATTGTTTGTGTCTGATGATCTGAGGAGGTCTTTTGAAGACACAGCTTATGTTCTTACCACCTTGTTTAGAAGGCCTATATTATCATTGTTTTGGGCTGTTTGCTTTTGTTGTTTATTTGTCTCCTTTGTTTCTTGCTTTTCTAGTAATTTGGGTTTTGTGCTTTTTTATTTGTTTGCTTTTTGTTTTCCCCTCTAATGCAGAAAGGGTAGGTGTACCTGTAGAGGCTTATATATGCCTAGAACTTATCCTAAACCATTTGTAAGAATCAATTGTATTATGCATAAGGAAATGAACAGCTACTCTGAAGAAAAAGAGACATTGTGGTATCCATCGCTGATTTCCTGTCTTCATGAGGTGAAATACAGTAATGCTTTTATTCTTTGATTAGAGTGCTCTTAGTCTATTTTATATTATATAATTTCAATATACATGAAGGTATGAACAGCTAATTTGAGGATAACAAGAGTCATTTTGGCAGCCACTGTTGATTTTCCTGTTGTCTGGTTTTGAAACCTGGTAATGCTTTCATTGTTCTGTTTTGATCAGTTTTATGCAATTTTGTTTTGTATGGATTCATTGTGTATGAAGATATGGACAACTATTTAGAAGAAAAAAGAGACATTATGGTAGCCAATGTTGATATGCTGTTGTCTTGCTTTGAAATTCTGTGTCACGCTGTTTTCTTCTCATCTGCTTTATTCTATTTTGTTATGTTCTTTTTTACTCTTTAAAATGAAAAAAATAAATCACACAACAAGACCAAAAACAGAAACAAGAGCAGGAAGAGCAACAACAACAACAACAAACTCAAAATCAAATAGAGAAAAAAAATTGGGTCCAAAGAAAAAGGAATAATAAATTATTATGTATTTCCAAATTTAGAGTTTACATTAAGACCCTGCAGGCTTTGGAATTCAGCAGTCATATAGTCCTCTCCTCCCTTCCTTACAGCTTGTGGTTTGTGAGTTGATGCCTCTACTCAAGAAGTCCTTCTGCCTACATCAACCAATCTGTGGCAACTGTCCAGTCAGAGACTCATCTCCACTCTTTTCTGTTGGTACACAGAGAAACAATCAGACCTCTGATTCCAGGGCGTTACAGGCAATAGTGTGGGTGTAAAAGCAAAAGACCTCTGAACTCTATGTAATCATCTTTAGATCTGAACGTCAAACCCACCAAATCACACCTCCCACCACAGAATGTGGGCCCTGGTCCTTCCTGGGCTGAGCATGAGCTACTCAGGGGTCTGGTGGGCTCAATGTCTAGCTCTGACACTCCCTAGTCTGTGTGCATGGCTGTCTCTCACCAAGTCACTGTTGTGGTGTAGTCCTTCAGTCCTGGCATAGATGTTTCATGAAGCTCACTCACACCAGCAACCCTTTTCCACAATAGCACCTGATTAAACTCTCTTTGATATGGTGGCAGGCACCACACTGGATTGCTTCTTCAACACTATCCCACTGTGAAAAAGCCACTCTCAGGAAAAAATCCCACTCTATTTCTGTTGTTTATTTTTCTTTGACCAACTCTTTGTTTCCTTGGGGCTGTTGCTGTTGGCCCATCCATGGTTTCTCCCTGAAGGAGGTGACTATCCCAGGCAGGCTACCTCTTCTATCAGGCATTGCCTGTTTCTTAATTAGGTCAGTTGTCTGTGTCATTTCCACAGCTCTGTGTTGAAGGAAATAATACGTAGAACCTCTTGGGATTGAGAATTTGAAGTTTGAAGCCTAGGGGATGTGGGGTCCTTTATCCCTAATATTGTGTTTTTAATTCAGAGAAAATGTGAACTTATTTTTTTTTAACTCTCACTGGTATGAATGAGGGATAAACATTTAACTTCTTCATAGTGTGGACTCCATCTCCTATTTTGCTTCACTTTCAGTTGTAATCAAGTGCCTGTGATCATCTTGACTCTCAACACCCTATTGCTCAGGCAATATCACAGTTTTTGTTTCTATTGAAATTCATATTGGTATTTTACTCATTGTCTGAATCCTAAAAATAAGAACTTGAAAATCATGGAATATACAAACTCCACACTCAGTAATATCCAGGAAACTGATCATCTGTGTGAGAAAAGATGAGAAGAATGTGTAGGTCACACATCCCGAGGAGGGAAACTTGAGACCCTGTGTGTGACAGTGGGAGGCACTGGGAGGCAACAGGAGTCTCTCACTCCAGAGGAGTTTGCAATCTGTGTGGAATAATTTGCAATAGTTTGGAACTAATTTGAACTATGATACAAAGGGACCTTTCTCATCCCTCATGCAGATGTGTCAGGGGAACTCAGAGTAAAGTTTGGAGCACAGCTCTTCCCAGATGGCTATTATCTAGAAAGAGTAAAATAAACTCCACAGAGAGGCAAAATGTTCTACTCGGTACTCTGTGGCTCTTACCTTTCAAGTGAGATCTTGTCACTTGTCTACAGATTCTAAAATGACACATCTACACATTGGTGCCCTAATGACATCCTTATATTAAGGTCGGCAAGAATTTTCTTAGGAGCACCAGATCTCCACCTGTGCCCCGGGTAAGTGGCTCTCTGGCCACAGATGCAGCTTCTGTGGTGGGCAGGGTCCTAGGCAGGCTATGGAAAAGAAACACTGGGCTGCATGGTGAGTCTTTCATAGACTGAGTGTTTCATATACTCCAGCTTTCAATTCTATGGCTCAGAAAATAAGTATTGTTTCATTAGAAATATGAAATTAGTTTCTGGCACAGGTTTATGTCTCTGAATTAAATTATGTACATTCACTTCCTATATCATTTCTCCAGATATTGTCATTTTAGTCTAAAGCTTTATTTTTCTATATACTCCTCTCATAAATAGATGAATTCTCACTGTTTTCAATACACAGAATCAGTTTCTCTTCCATTTTCTGTATAAATCACATAAAATTTTTAAAAGTGTCCTGCATAATGTGTTAATTTTCATTTAAATTATTTATTATGAAATGAGATGTTTTTTAAAAAAGTAGTAGATCTGAAAGAGGAATTAATCTCATTCCTATAGAAATGTATGAGAATTTTCTCACAAAATCCTGCTTGACCTAAGATTCATTTCACAAAATTCATCGATGTTGTCATCCTTTAGTATGATCTAAAGGAAAACAATGTGATAGTGAGGGAGGTTTTCATTGTATTTATGATAAAAATCTTTGAATACAGTCTAAAACTATATTTTGACAAGAGAGACTATCTCTCTTAGTATTTTTGGTAGTTTTTTTTCAAATTAAAAATACTTCTGCTTTTATTCTTAGTGGATAGTTGGAACCCCTTTCTGTTCAGTACCCTCTCCCTGTTTTAAATATTTTTCTCAACAGATTAACGTGAACTATTATCTTTTCTTGGTCCAAGTTTAATTAAAAAATAAGAAGGCAAAACTGAAAGTTATTTTCTATGAACAGAAGACTTTATTTCTTGTGTTATGGGGTTGGTTGGAGATTCTTAAAGAGGGCAAGCATGTTTGTGAGGGATGAGTGCTTAGTATTTTTGAAAGGTTCCTCTGGGATTATTTCTTTCTTTTGGAATAGTAATTACTTTCACTTAATTTTTCTGAAAATGCATAAAACATATGAATGCTTTAAATACCTTTAGATAAATGAGCACCCAGTTGTCTACTTTAGCATTATTTAAATTGACAAAATACATAATTTTTCACACATATTAAAAATTGTACACAGATGACATCCACATATCCAAATTCTGTTTTTCCTACTTCAGTTGCTAAGTATTTCATAAATGCTGTACACTGAGTTTGAAACATCTCTCTGGCTGGTGACGATATTACCTTCCTGGTTGTGTCTTGCTCTTTGCAGTTTTTCCAGCTGAAATTCTGTAAAGGGTAAAAGCATGTAGATCAATTTTCTCATAAACCTAATCAAGTCTTTTGCTCATTGTTGGTCTTCACTCAAAGGCTTTATTTTCTTTTTGAAGTTCTATTATAGACAAAGACAATATTGTAGCATATCATAGTAAAGTAGAACTATAAATTACAGGAATAATAACCAATATCTGCTCTTTTATGCACGTAAGATATATGATTATTTTCTGGACTTTAATATTATTATAATACATCATTTACACGTTCATTTTGTCTATGGAAAAAGAAGAATACATAATCATTTTCTTCACTCTAGTGTCTCTGCCTGCAAGGCTATAAGTACCCACACTGGGTCAGAGTCCTTGACTCCTTTATTCCACAGGACTCGTGGCCTTTTCTCACTTCAGGTGCATTAACCCAAGCCTCCTCTCTCACTTGAGAAACATCTGAGTGTCTAACATGTTAGAAAATTGGCCTTATTCTTGGTGATTGCCAGATATCAGAAGGTCTAAAGTGAATCCCTCCTTAGACAGGGCATTATTTAAGCTTTGATTTGTACTATACTTCTCTGTGGTGTTTACAGCATTACTGAGTTATCAGAGCTCCAAATAGTGATTGCTCAAAACAAATCCAGAGGATTCTCTGACTTTCTCATTAAATTTTGGTTTTACTTTCAATAAGTTGTCAATTTACTCTTTCCTTAGATTTTTTTTCCCAATGTGACCTTCAGAGTGTGAGTTTTTCAGTACTGCCTTCCAGGATATTTTCTCTATGATTTATTTATTTGATTTTTATATATTTTTCATAATCAAAAGTCTCTCTGAGTGCAGCTGGTGTTGTGCAGTTGGAGAAATAAGAAATTTATGTCTCAGATCTTTCACTCTACTGAGTTGTATTTGTGAAGCAATTTTAGAATATCATGTGGGTTAAAGGAGTTACTGTCCTGTCCTCTGTTTCCCTAAGCTGTTCTGAACCTTGTAGGTATGAACTGGAAGAAGCATGGCTTGGTGGTAATACTGCCAGATCATTTCTGTCAGCCTGTTTTCATGTGTTCACAGTTTCAAGCATACATTTTCTAGTAAAACATTGTCAGAGAAGTATCTTTGTTCCCCTTGCATAACCTCTACAGATAAGTGCTGGGTAAAACATGTGCAATGTGTTTTGCTAATACAGTTGTGTGATCCACAAAATTTGGAGACAGCTGGATGTTTGGCATTTTTTCTGTCAGGTGTGTGATCCTCTATGGGAACTAATAACATAGCTGGGTGCTCTTGAGTGCTGCACTCTCCTGTGTTAATGCTGTGCAGAAAGGAGATTGATCTGCTCTAAAAAGTTTAGAATAAGAAGCCAGACATCCCCTGACATCCTGAGTGGTGAGTAAAATGAGAGCTTTTGCATCCATCTCCCACCCCATTCCTTCATACTTCAGGACTGTATTTACTTAGACAACGAGCAATACCTACAATAATGTAGTTCTGTCTCCCAATTTATGTAAGATTCATACATACTACTTGACTCACTTTATGAGACCGTTTATGAAACTCATTTTATTTATTTATTTAGGTACCAGAAATCAAAATCAGGACCCTGCATTTGCCAGGTGGGTGTTGTTCTGTTGAGCCTATTCCTAGAATCTCTTCCTGAAGGTAATAGTCATTGTTAATTCCCTATTAAGTTGTTTTAAAGTCCTGTGTTGTTTCAATTGTATTGTTTAGTTTGATTTTATTCTGTTTTGTCTTTTTTGATTTTATCACATCTGATGGCATGGACAGACATTTCGAAGATAATAAAATATATTATGGTAGCCATTTTGAATTTATTGTTCTCTTGTTTTGAAGTCCTTTATTGCGTTGTTTTGTTTTTATTATTTCTATTCTGTTCTGTTTTGTTTAAAGGTATAGACAGCAATTTTGAAGACAACAAGAGACATTATATTAACCATTATTGATTTCCTATTATCTTGTGTTTAAGTCATGTGTCATTTACACTGTTTCATTTTGATTTACCTTGTTCTGTTTTATTTTGCTTGATTTTATTCTCCTTAAAATAAAAATTAAAAAGAAAAATAAAGCAGAGGTTCGAAACATGCTAAAAAATCAAAATTTCCACAGAATTGAGACCACAAACTTCCTTATCTCTGATTTTTAAATTGTGATCACATATTTTTCTTTATAAAATAAATAATTCAGATTTCTCTCAGTCAATTCTAGAACATTTGTTCTAACTAGTTATGAATGTCAAGTTAATCTGTGATGTTGAAATTTATGTCTGTTACAATATGTGTCTATACTCACATCAACATGTTAGAATTGTAACATTATAGCTTTAAAAAGGCTGATATAAAGCAAATATCTGCATCACATTGGGAGATAATCTCAAAAATTTATAGTCACCAAATTCTGTAGTAAAACATTGACACTTGAGCTCCAGACTCTGCAGAACTAACTTTTCTTACTTGAAGGCATAAAAGTTTGAAGGCATTGTGAGTCACCTGCAGGGTGAGAATATTTGACACTTATCTAACTGAAACCATAAGAAAGAATTTTCAGAAAGCACAAAGCCACACCACCAAGCAAGCCCAGTCTGGGAACTAGTGCCGTATGCAGGCCACTGGTAGACTGTAACAGACAGACCCCAGCCTCTCCCTGTGAGTCAGTGCCATTCACAGATCAGGGTAGGGAGAACACACCAGCAAGCAAGCCAAATCTGGGTACCAATGCCTCTTGCTGGGCATCACTGAACTGGAACAGACAGACCCCAGTCTAGCCCCATGAGTCAGTGCCATTCAGAGACTGGGGGGTAGAGAGAATAAAACCTCACCAACAAGCAAGCCAAGTCTGGGAACCAGTGCCATGCACAGGCCACCACCAGACTGGATCACACAGACCCCAGCTTCTTCTGGTGCACGGCTTGGCAAACAAGACAATCCAACCACCATTCTAACCATAAGCAACAGGTTTATTTGGAGACACACAGGCTCTGATGTTATCTGTGGAGGTGAAATGCAATTGGATGCCTGTGGTGCTTTGGTGTTTCACTGGCCTATGGCCAGTGGTGTGATCTTAGGTTCAGAGGATAGTGGTATGCAGTGTGACATCTAGGGGGGAATCTCCTTCTAAGGTTGCAGCCATTGTTGATTTGCTATGTTCTTGCTTTATAAGTCCTATATTGCTTCCATTGTTTTGTTGAGTTGGGTTTTATTCTCTTTTGTTTTATATTCTTTTGTCACATAAAATCCAGTGGCAGGAGTAGCTATTTCAAGGGTAGCAAGATATATTATGGTAGCAATTTTGTATGTACTATAGGCTTGTTTTGAAGTCCTTTATTGCATTCATTGTTTTGTTTTTATTGTTTCTATTCTATTCTGTTCTGTTTGATTTTTACTATGTCCAAAGTTACTTACAGCTATTTTGAAGACATCAATAGACATCATAGTAACTATTGTTGATTTCATAATGTTTTGAAGTCTTGTGTCTTTTATACTGGTTTGTTTTGAATGGTTTTATTCTCTTTTATCCTCTTTAAAATAAAAAAGAAATAATATTCATAATCTACTTAACATATTAGTGCATTTAAGATTTTCTTTCTAAGTAATAGTGTGAAAATAAGCTTGGAATTTATGGTCCCACAATAAAGAATGACTTCAGTTTTACTGATCTAGGTTTTCCTGGCATGAGTTTCAAGAATATATAAACTGTAGAGTCTTGAAGAATTAAAAAAAAAATTTAATTTCATGTGTCCATAAACAGACATTGTGAAATTTGTATACTTTGATATTCATTTTTCTTTATTATTCTCAGGTTGAAGAGGTATATTATAAAACAGATTCTCTTAAGTTTATGCATGAGGACATTTATTATAATGATAATAATCCCTGACATTTAATTCCTTTGCCAGGTGCTTCATATTTGGTACATTTGTACACACTATATCTCTAGGAAATAAGTAATACATTTGTCCTCATTTTACCAACTATATGACTACGACACAGATGTAGTAATTTATTTCTCAAATCTTCAATTTGATCAATGTAGATGTAAATCAAACCTATTTGACTTCAGAACATACTGAGAAATGCTTGTTATTTATGAATATTTGGTCAAGAGGTAAACCAAAATAGAGACATCACTGACATAACATAACTGTGTATACCTGTCCCATGAACAATTATTGCTCGAAGGGATGTTTGTTTCACATGCAGATAAATCACTACACCCAACTCCAGAAAAAAAGTAGAGCTCTTACTATGTACCTACCACTGTCTCTACTTTCTAGAGATACAAAAAAAATTGGAAATTGTGCCTGATGTAGAAATCTAAAAATTGACCCAGAAACATGGGGATACCTTGCATCTTCTACAAAAATTTTCTGAGAGGTTCTGTGGAACCCTTGAAGTGACACACAAAACTTACCTGCCATCAGGACAGGTGAGCTCTAAAGTGGAAAGGATAAATGAGGAAGAATCCAATTATTGGCCAACGTAATAATTGTGGTGATTTGTGTAATGAATAATGTTTTATGTTTTACGCTTTTTTTCTCAGACTTCCACTGTTTTTCTTTCACAATTATGTTGAAGAAAATGAGAAAATTTTTTAGGTATACTATCATAAGAAACATAGTGTTCTCTGAAGTCACTATTGGGATCACAGCCAACACTGTCCTGCTTCTGTTCTACATCCTCATATTTCTCCTCAAGCAAAGGCCCAAGACCCTTGACCTGACTATTGCTCAGTTGGCCCTGATCCACCTGGTGTTATTGGTAACCATGGGCTTCATAGCTACAGACATTTTTGGGTTTCAGGGTTGGGAGGATGGCCTCACATGTAAAGTGGTTATCTATGTGCACAGGGTGATGAGGGCCCTCTCCATCTGTATCAGCTGCCTGCTGAGTGTCCTCCAGGCCATCACCCTATGCCCCAGAAACTCTTCTTTGGCAAAATTTAAACAAAAATCCTCACATCATTACCCATGTTGCCTTGGATTTTTATGGGTCTTCAATATGCTCCTGAATACTCGTTTCTTAGTCTCTATTGGTGCCACCCCCAATGTGACCCCACACAATCTTGTGTTTGTCACTGAATCCTGTTGTCAGTGGCCTATTAGTCATTTGTTCAGATACATATTTTTCTCATTGGTGAACATTCAGGATATGTCCTTTATAGGACTGATGACTCTGTCAAGTGGATACATGGTGCGTCTCTTGTGCAAGCATAAGAGGCAGTTCCAATATCTTCACAGCACCAGCTTTTCCCCAAAGGCATCCCCAGAAGAAAGGGCCACCCGGACCATTCTGCTGCTCATGGTGTTCTTTATGCTCATGTATATTTTGGATTGTGTTTTTTTCTCCTCGCTTGCAGTATTGTGGAACAATGACCCAATTTATTTTTGTTTCCAGATGGTTGTGGGCAGTGGATATGCCACAGTCTGTCCTTTTGTGCTAATAACCTCTGAAAAACGTATTATTGGGTCCTTAAAATCCAGGGGGATAAGCTAATAAATGTTCAAATATTCTCTGATGAATGTCAGTTTTAGAAAATAAATGTTTGGAAGTTCTCTTGCACCTTCGAATTATATGTAATTTTATTTTTTTTCTTTTAAACCTATTTACTTTGACATGTGTAGATTATAAGTGCATAAAGAATAATTTAGCAATATAACTCTTTGAAGAAACACAAGCTTGTGTTCCAGTGGTATTCACATGAACTGATGATCTTATGCAGCATCAAAATGAAAAAATAGGATGCATTTTATGCACAATGAGCACTGATGTTATGAGGAAAGGCCAGTGCCAAAATAAGCAAGAAGGAAACATCAGACATTAAGTGCTGGAAGACAATATACAGGGACATCTTGGTACATGAGTTTATATTGTTAATTCGATTAGAGAGAATCTTCAGAAAATGTGTCACAATGAAATAGAATAATTATATCTTCAGTAAATGTGTTGATGACTTTAATAACTAATTTACTATATGCATAATGCATAATGATTGTTCCCACATAAGTAACCTTTTATGAAATAATATTGTGATATTTGTTGTGTACATATGAGGTTGGAAAATCTCCCACAAAATTTAGAAAGTGAATTATTATAGTGTTAATTTACTAGATATAATCTAGTGATTAGAAGCCACAAATAGCAAATATTGCAATTTATTTTCCTTTCCTCTGAAAAATCTATAAACTACATGAAAAATATATATAGATATAGACAGATATTTAATGGATACAAGTATAATACACTTTCAAATCTGTAATTCCTTGATTTGCATCATACATCTGAAAATGATTAATTTTTAAAACTATTATTATAATTATTATAATTTATACCCAGAACTTGACTCAGGACTTTGTGATTGCTAGATGGGCACTTGTGTAGCTGAGCTATATCCTGGCTCATTTATTTCTTATTAATACAATAAGAATTATACTATCACTTTTGGTGTTATTTTCATTTTAACAATGTGAAGCAGAATCATTAAAAGTATTTTAATATATGAACATAGAAGCAACATAGAATGCACACATTCTTTTCAGAATTTTCCATAGAACATTAATTTTTACAATGTATTATGTCATTTTTGTCTGAATATCTTATTTCTCTAAAACTTATAATGTCTGTATTCTAGTGGTAGGTAGTAATAAAGACTACTCAGTGTGAATTTCCTACTCTTCCTTCTGGTTATAGAAAAGCACTTACTGAAATATACTGAAGTGTTTAAAATGTAAGGGAAATTACATATTCCATTTATGAACAATTATTGGCAACCAAAAGGAGAGCATGTGAAAAATGGATCCAATAAATCATAGATTATGCAAAGAGAAGCATTAATTTTCATTAGTGGAAATTGGAATATAGCACAAATGGCATAAAAAACTGTTTACTGAAAATAATAGCAGAAAACTTTATAAGATAATTTAACATGTAGATAACTGAACAATATTGAACCTGAAATAGCCACAATGAGATAAGACTTTCTTAATGTCCTATCAAAGCCAAAATCTCAAAAGGCCAACAGAAGAATAGAACATTAAAAGCTATTAGAAAAACAGGAATGAATCACTTGTAATAGAAAATGCATTATAATCCCAGCAGGCTGTTCAATATAAACTTTAGTCAGGAGACCTTGCAACAAAGAGTTTCAATGCCTAAATGAATGTAATATCCAATCAAAACTGACATATCCTGCAAAACTGTTTTTCAAAATTGATGGATAAATAAGATCCCAACATGACAAAGAGGACACAAGGAATTCACGACCAACAAAACACCACTAGAAAAAGTTTCTAACGGACACTCTATAATAGACCTTGAAGACAACAATGAGAAATTATCAAATATCTCAAATACACTCTGTATGGCTAACACCTAAGTAAAAGGTATGGAATCAACAACAGGAAAATAAAGAAATGATAAGAACAAGTTAATACTTTTTAGTGTTAAATCTCACTGTGAAGGGGCTCAGTTCCTCAATATAACGTACCTGATAGGGAGAATGGTGGAGAAACAAAATTTAACAGTATGCAGTATACAAAAAGCACATTTAACACAAAACATAAACTCAAAGAATGAAAACAAAATGCAAACAATCCCAGAATTCAGGAATCTGACAGATAGTAGGTGCAGCTGTGCTCTATTCAGACAAAGCAGACTGCAAGCCAAAATGATTAAAAGATGCAGAGTAAGTCACTAGATACTAGCTAATGGTCCAATACAACAGGAAAAGGTAATAATCATTAACACATGTGTATTGCATTGAAACTTATAAAATATAATACTCTATAAGAAATATCAGATAAACATAAACACAGTTATGGTAGGGGAATTTAGCACACCATTATTACAAGTACACAGATCAATTAGACAAAACATCAAAAAAGAAGTAACATTGTTGAAGAAAACTTTCAAACAAATGGGTTTAGTACATAACTACAGATAGGTCCATCTACCAACCACAGAAAAGACATGCCTTTTCAACTGCACATACATAGAATTTTCTCCAAAATAAACCCTATAATATCCAATAAAGCAAGCTTAAGTCAACATGAAAGAAGTGAAATTATACAATGCATATTATGATCTCACAGCACAGTAAAGTTTAGAACCAATAACAAAAGAAAGCATGAATATGAGGCAAATCCATGGCAACTAAACAGTACCCTTTTAAATAAACAAAGCTGGAAATCCAGGAAATCAAGAAAGAAATAAGAGAAGCTCTTAATCAAATGATATTAGTGGTAGAATATAACAGAATTTTTGAAATACAATGAACTGTGTCTTCAGAAGTATTTTGCTGAGAATTCAATGCCATGAGAAGACAATGAGCACAAAAATGTAATATCTTTTCTTGTATTTATTTTCCATTTTTATTTATTAATCTAAGAAGTGTGTATTTATCTCAGATGTACATTTTTGGATTGCATCTTTGAATTTGGGAAGGCTGATTTTTTTTTCAATTTTTATATGTTCTAGATATAAGTCCTTTGTCTGACGGACAAGTGACTATAATCTTTTCCCATTCTGTGGTCTGTATTTTTACTGTTGATGACTTTTTTGTTGTCCAGAAGCTTTTTAGTAAGGTGAGATCTCATTTGCTGATTCTTTGTAGTATTTCTCATGTGTTGTGGGTTTTTTTCATGAAGTTTCTGCCTATGCCTATATCTTTTAGGCTTCTACCTATTTTCTCTTCTAAGAGATTTAGTGTTTCTGTTTACTATTTAGATTCTTGATCCATTTTGACTTTAGTACATGGTGGTAAGCATGGGTCTAGTTTCATTGTTCCATATATGGAAAGTCAGTTGCTCCTTCATGACTTATTTAAGATACATATGTATATATGTGTATATATACAAGATAGTTAAGCCAATTATACTTTTGGTTACACTTAGTTCATTGAAAAAAATGTTGTGCTAATATTATTTGGACAATGTCTTATGTTAATATCCTGTACCCTGTGTAAATACTCTGAAGACAAAAATATGCAGTATATTAATTATTGATAATTTTGTGTCATCATATTTTGAAATTGTGCTCTATTTTTCCTGCCTTTAAAATAAAAAAAATTGAACATAAACTAACAATATCCTTGATAGCACAAAGGAGAAAAGCACAATCAAATTTAAATCTGGTAGAAAGTCTCCAGATTTAATCAGAATTCATTGAAATTAGATGATAAAATTACAAACAATGAATCAAGGAGTTGTATTTTTGAAAGTATAATCAAAATAGGAAAACTTCAGGCCCATAAAATTCAAAGAACCAATTGCAAAATTGGACATCTGAGGTGGATTCTCATTTCTCAGATGAACAACTACAAATAGCAAATAAATACCTGAAAAAATGTTCAGCATCATTCATTTGTCATTCAAGAAATTCAAATTAAAGCAACTCTAATTTCTCCTCACTCCAGAAAGAATGGTTATCACCAGGAAATCAACCAATAACAAATGTTGGTGGGGCTGTGGGGAAAAATGTATCTTTCTCCACTGTTGGTGGGAGTGTACAGTGATACAACCACTGAGGGAAACAGTGTGGCAATTCCTGAAAACAAACTAGGATTAAAGGTTGTATTTGACACAACTATTCCCTTTTTGGGTATTTTTTCAGAATAATTGAAAACATCATCCTACAGCAACATATGTGCACCCCATGTTTATGGAACCACTATTTGTAATACCTAGATCTTTGAAATAACCCTAATGCCCAGCTATTGTGGAATGGCTAAAAAAAGATGTGGTATTTCTATACAGTGGAGTACTACTCAGCCATAAAGAATGATAAACTCAAGGTATTTATAGGTAAATGGATGCAACGAGAAACTACACTCATGAGTGAAATAAATCAGACTCACATATGTAAATGCCATATTGTCTCACTAGTGTAAGATACTGAAAGAGCAAATAATATCCAGAAGTTGCAATAGAGATGAAGAAATACAAATGAAAATAAATACATGAAAAAATGTTCATCATCATTGGTCATTAGAGAAATGCAAATTAAAACCACACTGAGATTCCACTCAGAGAGAATGGCCAAGACAAAAAAACTACCAACAACAAACACACTGGAGAGGCTTTGGGGAAAAACAGTGTGTGTGCACTGTTGGTGTGAGTGAAGACTGGTGCAACCTATTGTGGAGGTCAGTCTGGAGATTACTAAAAGGGAAAGAAAATTCTCAAACAGAAATTACATTGTTATGTCAATCTTGCATTCCTGTACCTGTTAACCTGTGCAACTACTTTGAAGATAACAATATACAATATAACAACTATTATTAAATTCTTATCATCTGTTTTTGAAATCCTATATTGCTACTGCCTGCCATTGTTGTCATTTTGCTTTTTTTGTTGTTTTTTGGTGCTTTGCTTCTTGATTTTTCTGTTTTTTTCTCTTTAAAACAAAAAATAAGAAAAACCCTAACCAGTAACTAACATAGAAAAAAGATTCAAAGCAATGAAGAACAAATGAAAAATATTAAGTCATAATGGACACTGCTATAATACAAAATATTATTAACAACTGCTTCACAAGCATGTACCACACTAAACTGGAGGATTCAGAAGGAATGGATGCAGGTATTTGTGAATTCCAAAATATGAAGCAAGAAGACTTCTCAGCTCCAGTGTAGACCCCTCAACCTACCAGCACAGCTCCTTCACCCTGCTGGCATAGACTTTCTAGCTTCCACCACTATCTTTTGGCCCTCCCCAGCACAGATCCATAAAAGAGATTGCAAGAGTCATACTCATGTGCTCTAGGCCACCAGTTGGACTTGTAGGAGGCATTGTCATGAGTTCTGGGCCTTCATCTGGACTCATAGAGGCCAATGCTGTTGGATTCAGGCCCTTTGTTGAATATCCTATGTCTTTGGTGTTGTGGATAGATTTCCTGCAGTTTCTTATGTTAACTCTGTGTAACCATCATAAAATAATATTATGAATTGCATGTCCTGATTTTACTTATTATACTCACAACCCCTGACTACAACAGTTTCTTATCATGAATAACTGTTGGACCTTATCAAAAGCTTTTTCTGCATTTATAAAAATGATCTTGTGATTCTTATTTTTGGCTCTATTGATATGGTGGATTACATTTATTGATTTATGTATATTGAACCATCCCTGCATTTTGGGATGGATCTCCCTTAGTTATGGTGTAAAATCTTCTTGATGACTTGCTGCATTTTGTTTGCCAGTATTTTACTGAGAATTTTTGCATCTCTATTCATAGGGATATTGGTCTATAGTTCTCTTTTTCAGTTCGGTCTTTCTCAGGTTTTGATATTAGCATAATATTTGCTTCCAGGAATGAGTTAAGAAGAATTTCTTCCCTTTAAATTTCATTAAAGAGTTTGAGGAGGGTTTGCATTAAATCTTCTTTGAGTTTGTTGTAGAATTCTGCAGTGAATCCATTGGAATCTGGGCTATTCTTTGTTGGTAAAGTTTTCATTACATTTTCAATTTCATTGAAATTGGGTTATTCAGCAGTTTTACATCTTCTTGATCCAACTTTGGTGGTTCATATGTTTCTAGGAATTGGTCCATTTCTTCTGTGCTATCAAGTTTATGAGTGTAGAGGTTTTCAAAATAGGTATTGATGATCTTCTGTATTTCTGCAGAGTCTGCAGTATTTCACCCTTTTTATTCCTTATTGCACGAATTTGAGTTTTTTCTTTTCTTTTTTAAATAAGATTGGCTAGGGGCTTATCAATTTTATTTATTTTTTCAAAGAACCAAACGTTTGATTCAGTGAGTCTTTGTATTGTTTTCTTAATCTCTATTGCATTGATTTCCACTCTGATCTTTATAATTTCCTCCATTCTTTTGGCTTTGGGCTTGACTTGCTTTACTTGTTTAGATATTTGAGGTGTAGCATTAGGTTGTTTATTTGTTTTTGTTCTGTTTCCTGATATGTGAATATACCACAATGTATTTTCCTCTGAGGAATGTTTCATTGCATCCCACAGGTTCCGCTAAGTTGTATTTATATTTTCATTTGCTTTTAGATATTGTATAAGTTCTTCTTCAATTTCCTCTGTGACCCACTGATTGCTCAGGGATGTATTTTTCAATTTCCATGTGTTTGTGGGGATTTTTCAGTTTCTTTTGTCATTAATTTCTAGTTTTGTTTTGCTATGATCTGATAACATGCATGGGATAATTTCAATTATTTTCATTTACTTAAACATGTTCTGTGGGCCAGTATATGTTCTGTTTTAGAGAATGTCTCACGTGCTGCTAAGAATGTATATTCTGATGTTAGGTGGAAAACTGTATACATCCACCAAGTCCATTTGTTCACAGGTGTGATTCAGTTCTGTTATTTCTTTGCTGATTTTCTGTCTAGTTGTTTTGTCTCTTTGTGTCAATGGGTTGTTATGGTTTCCTGTTATAATTGTATTATTGTTTATTTGATTTTTCATTTCTGTTAATATTAGTTTTGTATAGCTATGTGTCCCATATTTGGTGCCATATTTTGGTATATTTAAGACTGTTATTTCTTCCTTTGAAGTTTTCCCCTAACTAGTATGTAGTGACCTTCTTTATCTCTTTGAATCATTCTTGGTTTGAAGTTCACATTGTCCGAAAACAGAATAGCTACCCCTGCTCTTTCTTTTTGGGGGGGATTCTGTTGCATGAAGCATTGTTTTCCATCCTTTGATTTTCAATCTATGAGTTTCCTTTTGCATTAGATGGGTTTCTTGTATAAAGCATATTGTTGGATGTTGTTTCTTGATTCACTCTGCCAGTCTGTTTTTCTTCCATTGGTGAATTGAGGACACATAATAGTGGTTATGACATATTATCTTTTTGCCTTTGATTCTTTACCTTTCCACTCTGTTTAATTGTTTGCCTTACTCAGTGCTTCTTTCCTGTATCTATCTAGAATGTCTTTCAGTATTTTTAGCAGGGTTGGTTTGGTGGTCCTGAAGTTCTTCAGCTGTTGTTTGTTTTGGAAGCATCTTATTTCTCTGTCCATTTTGAAGGACAGTTTTTCAGGGTACATCAGTCATTTTTCTTTAGGATCTGCACCTATATTATTCAAAATTTTATTAGTAAAGACAACAAAAAAGAATAATAAGGCATTTAGCAAGCTCAAAGAAGCTGTAGTAATAAGCTCTTTAAATGGATATGATCATATTTGTTATTTCTCAGTATTACTTCATTTACAACCAGGACTCTTCAGAAAGTCATTGCTAGGCTTGTAATGTAAAGAGATATATCTGCATAAGTTATCACCAATCAGGCTAAGTATGTATGTTTGAACATGTATTCTTTGATCCATTTTGAATTTAGTTGCTATGTGGTGAGAGATATGTGCCAGTGTTCTGAATGCTATTTATTAAAGAGACTGTCTTTTCTCCACTGTGTATTTTTGGCATCTTTGTCAATGATCAAATTGCTGGATGTGCCTGGGAGGTAGCTATATTATCTGTTCTGCTACATTGTCTTTTACATCTGTTTTTGTGCCCGGATGTGCTGTTTTCATCTCTATAGCTTTGTAATATAACTTCTGGCTGGTATGTTCTGCTTCCTGCTTTGCTCTTGTTACCTAGCACAGCTCTTCAGGGGCTCTTCTGTTCCCATCACAATTCCATGGTTGTATTCTCCCATTTGGTGAAGAATGCTATTGGTATTCTGATTATGATTGCTTTGAATCCAGTATATCAATTACCTAAGTAGGGACATTCTAAATATATTGGTTAGGCCTATCCAAGAATATGAGATATTGTTCCATTTTATAATTTCCTCAATGGTTTTATTTCTACAGTACTGTAATTTATGTTTTAGAGGTCTTTTACTTTCTTAGTTAATTCCTAAGTATTTTTTTCTTGGAGCTATTGTAAATAATACTTTTTTCTTACTTTATTTCTTAAATGGATCATTACTAGAGTATGTACAAGAACATTGATTTTGCTGTGTTTATTTCATAACATGCTACATTTCTGAATTTGTTTCTTAATTATGAGACAAGGTTTTGGAGGATTACTCTATGTACAGGATCATGACCTCTTCAAATAATGATAGTTAAATGTCTTATTTCTCTATAAATATCCCTTTGATTTCTTTTTCTTACCTAATTTCTCTTGCAAATGTTTCAAAGGCTATCTCAAACAGAACCAGTTATACTGGTGATAGTGGTACTAATAGAATAGAAAAATTTTCAGTTTTCAACATTTAATATGGTATTGGCAGTAGGTTCATCATAAATGGTTTTTATCAGATTAAGATAAGGTCATACAATACATATTTTCTTCAGTGCTTTATTTATGAATTGATACTGGATTTTGTTAAAGGCCTCTTCAGAATGTATTGAAATAATAATGTAGTATTTATTTTTGCTTCTGTTTTTGTAATGTGCTACATTAATTGGTGTGTGTGTGTGTGTGTGTGTGTGTGTTGAAACACCCTTGCATCCCTGGGATGAAGCCTACTTGGTCATGATGTGTGGGTGATCTTTTTGATGATCCACTGCATTCTCTTCCAATGTGTGAGGATATTTGTATTCACTAAAGAGTTTGGTCTATTTAGTTCACTTTTTGGTTTGGATACTTGCCCAGTTTTGAATTAAGGTAATCATAGTTAACAAGAATGACATTAGAAGAACTAATTCCCTATACATTTTATTGAAAAACTTGAAGAGTACTAACGTTAAAATTTTTCAAGGGTTTAGAGGAATTTACCAGTGATCTTAGCTGGTCCTGTGCTTATCATTATTATTACTATTATTATTATTGCTTCAATTTCATTTCCTGTTGTTGTATTATTCAGGATTTTTAAATCTTTTAGTTTGAATTTTGGTAATTCATAAGTGTCTGGGAACCTATCCATTTCTTCTAATCACTCCTGTTTATAGGCATACACAGTGGTTGTGAAGTAGTTGTTACCAATATTTTAATTTTAGAAGTGTTCATTGTAATTTCACCTTTTTCATTTCTAATTGTATTGATTTTGGTCTTTTCTCATTCCTTTTTCAGTTAAATTAGCTATGTTTGTGATTTCCCCTTTTCATCTCTAATTGCATTGATTTGGGTCTTTTTTCTTTTTGATAATATTAAATATTCTGTATTCATGTAGGTTTAGTGAGTATAAAAATCAGGGAAGAAAACAAATATTTTTATACATCTAGAAAATCAATTTTATAGAGAAGCCAGGCCCACACTGCCACAAGGTGATTTCCAGCTTCATGGAGCTGACCTGGGAAGAGTTTGAACCATCACTCCTGGTGGCTGGGTGACTGCCCAGCTCCTAGAACACTGGACTAGGCTCCAGAGGTTTCCTGGGCTTTAGTGGACCACCCCCAGAGGTGAGTTCCAGCTTGCAGGTGCTAGCCCAGGAAGAACTTGAACCATCACTCCTCATACCTGGGTGCCTGCCCAGCCCCCTTGTACACTGGACTAGGCTCCAGTGGTTCTGAGGGCTTGAGTGAACTGTGCCCAGCAACCTTCATTCAACCAGGGTAACCAGGTCCACTGTGCTAGGGGACCAAAGGCCATGTGAGTCCCAGGAGCAGAGGGCACAGGAGGTAATTTCTAACACCCCCAGAGAAAGCTTTGGAACATCACTGGAAACACAGAAATATAGGAAAATGACAAAACAAAAGACCAAAATGAAATCTCAAACCTCCAGCCCAACCCAAGAAAGCCTGGGAGCCACACACATAAAAGAAAATACTATGATAAAAGTAGTGAAAGAAATACTGAACACATCTAAAGAAGACACAGCTAAAAAAACAGGGTAACAAGCAAAAAGATAGAATCCCTGAATGAACAGTTTAAGAAAAAAAACAGAATACATGAAGCAGATTCAAAAAGATATACAGGAAATCAAAAGTTCTATTGAAAGTTGCCAAAACCACCTCAATGAAAGTGAAGATACAATCTCAGACCTCAAAGATAAGATTGCAGCTAGTGAGCAGGAAAGGAGAGATCTTCTAAAAAGGAATCAGGAAATAACAATTCAACAGCTGCAAGGTGATGCAAAAAAAGACAACATAAGATTAACAGGATAAATGAAAAAGAAGGGGACAACACAAATGATATCAAGAGGCTATTTACAGAAGTAATAGCTGAAAACTTTGCAAACATGAGAATGGAAACTGACATACAGATCAGTGAAGCATATAAAACTCCAAATAGCCATAACCAAAACAAAACTACACCCAGACATATAATTATCACCATCCCAGAAATCCAACATAAGAACAGAATATTAAAAACAATTAGAGAGAAAAGATAGGTCACCTATAAAGCAAAACCTATCAGAATCACAGAAGACTTCTCAACACAATGAAGTCAAAAAGAGCATGGAGTGAAGTGTTTCAGATCCTAAAGGAAAATGACTTTCAAAACAGACTGATGTACCCTGCAAAACTGTCTTTCAAAATGCATGGAGAAATAAGATACTTCTATGACAAAGAACAGCAGAAGAATGTCATGATCACCAAACAAAACCTATAAAGAATACTGAAAGACATTCTAGATACACCTAGTTAAAAACCACTAAGCAAGACAGACAATTAAAAAGAATGGAAAGTTAAGATACAACATCAGAAAGGCAACGTGTCAAAAATAAACCAATATATAACAGTTATAACCATTAATGTTAATGGCCTCAATTCACCAATTAAAAGAAACAGACTGGCAGAATGGATCAAGAAACAACATCCAACTATATGCTGCCTACAATAAACCCACCTAACCCAAAAGGAAACTCATAGATTGAAAGTCAAATGATGGGAAAAAATACTCCATGCAACAGGAACTTTAAAAAAAAGCAGGGGTAACTATTTGGTTTGCAGACAATGTGAACTTCAAACCAAGAATGGTCTGAAGAGATAAAGAAGGTCACTAAATACTATTTAAGGGAAAACTGCAAGAAGAAGAGATAACAATCTTAAATATATATGCACCAATTCCAGAGCACCCAGCTACTCAAAACAAACATTAACAGAAATAAAAAATCAAATAGGCAATAACACAATTATAAGAGAAGACCTTATAACACAATTGACACAAAGGGATAGATCAACTAGACAGAAAATCAGCAAAGAAATTATAGAACTGAATCACAACTGTGAACAAATGGATTTGATAGATGTATACAGAGTGTTCCATCCAACAACATCAGAATATACATTCTTCTCAGAAGTACATGGGACATTCTCTAAAATAGACCATATAATAACCCACAGAAAATATTTCAGTAAATGCAAAAGAATTGAAATTATCCCATGCATGTTATTGCATTATAGTGCCATGAAACTAGAAATTAATGATAAAAGTAACTGCAAAACCCCCACAAACACATGGTAATTAAATAATACACTATTGAGCAATCAGTGGATCACAGAGGAAATTAAAGAAGAAATTAAGCAATATTTACAAGTAGACTATAATACAAATGTAACTTACTGGAACTTGTGGAATGCAATGAAATCAGTCCTCAGAGGAAAATTTATTGCACTGAGTTCCCACATTAGGAAAACAGAAGGAACACAAATAAACAACCTGATACTACCCCTCAAACACCTAGAAAAAAAAAAGCAAGTCAAGCCCAAAGCCAAAAGAAGGGATGAAATTATAAAGATCAGAGCAGAAATTAATGCAATAGAGACTAAGAAAACAATGCAAAGAATCAATGAATTAAAGAGTTGGCTCTTTGAAAGAATAAATAAGATTGATAAGCCCCTAGCCAACCTAATTAAAAAAAAGGAAAGAAAATACTCAAATTCATGCAATACAGAATAAAAAAGGTGAAATCACTACAGACTCTGTAGAAAGACAGAAGATCATTAACACCTATTTTGAAAACCCCTACTCTCATAGGTTTGATAACACAGAATAAATGGACGGATTATTAGAAACATATGAACCACTAAAGCAGGATCAAGAAGATGTAAAACTGCTGAATAACTCAAATTCTATTATGAAATTGAAAATGTAATTAAGTCCTTACCAGTAAAGAAGAGCCCAGGCCCAGACAGATGTACTGCAGAATTCTACAAGAAATACAAAGAAGACTTAATGCTGACATTCCACAAACTCTTCAATGAAATTGATAGGGAAGCAATTCTCCCTAAGTCATTCCTGCAAACAAATATCACTCTAGTACCAAAACCTGAGAAAGACCCAAGTGAAAAAGAGAACTACACCCTAATCTCTCTAATGAGCATAGATGCAAAAATTCTCAATAAAATATTGGCAAACAGGCTTGAGCAAATCATCAAGAAGATTATACACCATGACCAAGTGGGATTCATCCCAGGCAAGCAGGGATGGTTCAACATATGTAAATCCATAAATGTAATCCACCATATCAATAGAGCCAAAGTAAGAATCACATGATCATTTCTATAGAGGCAGAAAAAGCTTTTGATAAGATCCAACACCCGTTGATGCTAAGAACCTGACAGAGAATTGGAACACATGGTCTTTACCTCAATATGATAAAGGGAACTTATGACAAACCAACATCCAGGATCATAATAAATGTCCAAAAACTGAAAGCCTTTACCTTAAAATCAGGCACATGACAAGGATGTCCCTTATCATCATTTCTATTCAACATAGTACTGGAAATTCTAGCCAGAGCAACTGAACAAGAGAGAAATAAAAGGAGTAAGGATAGGAAAAGAGGAAGTTAAATCATCATTATTTGCAGTTGACATGGTACTTTACATAGGAGACCCCCAAAACTCCATTGAAAGACTCCTAGATATAATAAATAAATTCAGCAATGTAGCTAGATACAAAGTGAATACTCAAAAATCAATAGCATTATTGTACACTTACAACAAAATCACCAAGAGAGAAATAAGAGAAGCCACACCCTTCATGCTAGCATCCAAATAATGAAATACTTAGGAATAATCTAATGGAAGAAGTAAAAGAGTTATACAGGGAAAATTATAATACCCTGAAAAAAGAAATCTAAGAGAATCTCAGAAAATGGAAAGACATCCCTTGTTCATGGACAGGAAGAATAAATATTGTGAAAATGGCCATTCTCCCAAAATTGTTATACAGATTCAATGCAATCCCAATGAAAATACCACTAATAATATATCTCATAGATGTAGAGAAATCACTCAAAAAATTCTTCTGGAACCAGGAGAGACCTAGAATAGCAAAAGAAATTCTAAGCAGCAAAGCCAAGACTGGAGGCATCACAATCCCTGACTTGAAGTTATACTCCAAAGCTACTGTAGTATAAAAATCAACATGGTAATGGAATAAAAACAGATCTGAAGATCAATGGAATCAATTAGAAGATATAACCACAACTACAAATACATTCAACCACCTTATTTTTGATAAAGGGGCCAAACATGTTCACTGGAAGAATGATAGTCTCTTTAATAAATGGTGCTGGAAAAAACTGGCTATCCATATGCCAAAAACTAAAACTAGACCCATGCCTATCACCATGTACTAAACTAAAATCTAAATGGATCAAAGATCTAAATATTAAAACAGAAACACTAAATCTGTTGGAAGACAAACTATGTAAAAATCTTGAACAGAAAGGGGTATGTAGAGAATTCATGAATAAGAATCAAACCACATGGGAAATACTCCCCAGAATCAATAACTGGCATCATGTCTTCTTAAAGATTTTCTGCATGTCAAGCAAAATTTCCAGCACAGTGAAAAGAAAACCCACAATCTGGGAAAAATCTTAGTGAACTCTCCTTCAGACAAAGGACTTTTGTCTAGAACTTATAAAGAATAAAAAAAGTCAGACCCCTGAAATTCAAAGACCCAATCCAAAAATGGGCATCTGAGATGATCACACAGTTCTCAGATGAAGAAATACAAATGGCAAATAAATACATGAAAAAAATGTTCATCATTAGTCATTAAAGAAAAGCAAATTAAAACCACACTGAGATTCCATCTCACTCCAGAAAAAATAGCCAGGATAAAGAGAACTACCAACAGCAAATGCTGGAGAGGCTGTGGGGAAAAAGGAACTCTTCTGCACTGTTGGTGGAAGTGTAGATTGGTGCAAACACTGTGGAGGAGGTCAGTCTGGAGATTCCTCAACAAGCTGGGACTGAAAGTCCCATTTGATCTAGATATTCCACTCCTAGGCTTATTCCCAGAAGAACTGAAAACATCTTATCACAGTGATATACGTGCACCTATGTTTATAGCAGCACAATTTATAATAGCCAGATCTTGGAAACAACCTAAGTGCCCATCAACTGAGGAATGGATAAAAAAATTGTGGTACTTTTATACAATGGAGTACTACTCAGCAATATATAATGATCACATTGAGATATTTATAAATAAATGGATGCAACTTGAGTCCATACTCATAAGCAAAATAAATCAAACTCACATGTATAAATACTGTATAGTCTCCCTAGTGTAAGAAATGGTAAGAGTACATAAGATTCTATGGTAACTGTGCTTCACCATTATATTGCTTTGAAGTCTTATAATGTTTTCATTCATTGGTTGGAATGGTTTTATTCTGTTTTGTTTGATCTTATTATGTGTGATGGTATGAACAGTTACTTTGAAGAAAACAAGGCAGCCATTGTTGATTTAATATGATCTTGCTTTGAAGTCCTACCGTGCTTTTGTTTTTCTATTACCATTGGTTCTATCATGTTGTGTCTTATTAGATTTTAATATGCATAATAGTATAAACAAATTTTTTATGGAAAATGAGATATTAGAGTAGCCATTATTTATCTTCTGTTATTTGGTTCAGAATGACTTGTAATACTTTCATTCTCTTGAAAGGTTTTATTCTATTTTGTTATGTTTGACATTATTGTGAGTGAAGCTATGCTCAAATATTTTAAAGAATGAGACATTTTGGTAGCTACTGTTGATCTCCAGTTGTCTTGTTGTGAAGTGCTGTGTTGCTTACAATGTCTGTCTTGATCTGCTTTGTTCTGTCCTCTTTTTTGTTCTCTGTAAAATAAAAAAAAAATTTAAAATCAACTGTAATACTTGATGCACTTTTGTTTTCAAGGTAAATTTTATCATATAATTTTCAGTTTCATCAAACTGTTACTGTGATTTAATTCGTGATTCAATTTTGAAACAATTGCCATTTTCAATATATTTTGTCTTAGATTCAAGAAATGTTATGTCTCTCAGTTTATTTAATTAATTTTACCATGACATCATTTTTATGATGAAGATTTCTGTTTAGATTTCTTGTATATATTTGTTAATCGTATTCCTTGCCACATGTTTAGTGTTATTGTAAAGAAATTTTAAAAATTGTTTTTACAAATCAGATAGTAGAATATAAAAATACAAATGATAAAACAATGCATACAGCAATGTGTCACATTTCATTAGTTCTAGAAGTTGTTTTCAAGACACCCTAGATTGTTCTAAATGAACTAGCACAAGCTGCAAGTAAATCAACTCAGCTACTTCTTCAGAATCTTCATTTCTTTCTGCATGAACCAGCTTATGGATTTCTAGCTGTTTGATTTTTGACAAAGAGGTCAAAAACATACATACTGTGGTCCTATTGTGTTCCTGTGGCCTAGGTGTCTCATAAGCCCTTTGATTTTCAAGTTGGGGGAGTCTTTCTTGGCCCACTCCTCACTCTGCCTGATGTTTTCTGTGTGCAGAAAAGAGTCCCCCACACTCTTGTCAGATTCACCAAGATGTTACAGTTAGTTGGAGGGAGCTTTACTACTGGCCCTATTTACCCCCTGTACATCTCTGTTTTAGGGGCATACTCACCACACTGACTTGAGCCTACTGAGGTCCTCTGTTTGGGTGAGACAGTCACTGAATCTCCTTCAAGCTAGCACAGTTAACCTGCTGAGGTCCAAGGTTCTGGGAGAAAGGGTAGGAGCTGAAGATCAATGGCAGTATTAGGTCCAGGAGGTATGGAGTATCCCTGAGGGACCAGCAGATGTCCTAGGTCTGGGCATTCGCCTGGCACAGGTCATGGTTCTAGAGCAGCATAGCGCTCCTCAGTGCTGGCTGGAGTATTGTCTATTTCTGGTATTTGCATGATGTTTCAAAGCTTCCTAAGTGCACTGGTAATTACTTGGCCCAGTTTTGGCTCCCAGAGTAGACTGCTGGCAACTGCTTGCCACTTGGAGCTCAGTGAGTGTAGGCCAATTGGGCTGAAGGGGACACGTGTCTTCTGGTTATTTCAGTCACAGGTTGTGGTCTCACTATCTGAGAGTGAAGTACCACATTTTCCCAGTTCACTGGGATTCCACTGGAGCATATGTCAGGACCCAGGCCTGGATTGTGCAATTCTTACAATTTACAGTCACTTTGTGAAGTGCTCACATGTACACACTATTGTTTGTTTCTTTTTAAAATTACATTCCTTACCCAGCCATCATCTTACTATAGTTACACTATGCCACTTGTTGGTGGTTGTAGATGCTGTCTTAGATCATGTCATGGCATATGGTGTTTATATCACTTGGGGTTATTAGGCTAAGATGATGTATCTTCATTCTATTTCTCCTTATCCTTAGATCATCTTATATTTTTATTCCTCCCTATTCTTCACCCTCATTCTCTTGGACCATTTCTCTATTGCAAGGGATCCATGCTCTTGTCCTTTTCTACCCATTCTTTATCATTTCTTTGTTTGCATTTTGTATCACTCAAGTGAGAGACACTATGGGCAGTTAAACTTGTGTGTCTGGTTCATTTCATTCAACATTATATTTCCCAGGTTGGACAGATAGGCAACTTCCGTAATTTAGCTACTATGAATTGTCCTGCTATGCATGTATCCCTGTTGTATGATAACTTAAGCTCTTTGGGGATAATACCTAGCAAGGGAATAGCTGGTTTACATAGAATTTCTAATTTGAGTCCTTGGGGAATCTTCATATCCATAATGATTGTACTAGTTAGCATTCCCACTAACAGTCAAAGAAAGTTTCTTTTTCACTACAGCCATGTCAGCATATGTTATTGTTTCATTTCCTGATGATTTCCAGAGATGTTGAAAATTTTTGTGTATATATGTGTACCATTTGTATTTCTTCCTCTATGAAGTGTCTGTTCATTTTTATTGGCCATTAATTGACAGAGTATTTAATTTTTTGTAGTTTCATTTTTTAGTTGTAATTTTTTGTATACTCTTAGTTTTTTCTCTGAGGAGTAACTGGCACAATTTTTTCCCATTCTGTAAGTTATCTCTTCACTTTATGGATTGTTTCCTTTCCTGGACAGAAACATTTAGGTCTGATATAATCTTTTTGTTGATTCTTGGTACTACTTCTTGGACAATGAATGTTCTATTTATAAAACATTTTCCAAAACCCATGACTTTCAGCGTTTTATCTATTTTTTCTTCCAGAAGGTTTAATGTTTCTGTTATAATTTTTTTATTTTAAAGAGAGTAAAACAAAAGAGGACAGATCTAAGCAGATCAGAACAGAACAATGTAAGCAACACAGCACTTCACAACAAGACAATTGGATATTAACAGTAGCTATCATAATGTCTCTTTCATTGAAATAGTTGAGCTTAGCTTTACACACAATAATGTCAAACATAACAAAATAGAATAAACAACTCAAGAGAATGGAAGTATTCCAAGGCATTCTGAACCAAATAACTGAAGAGGAACAATGGCTGCTATATTATCTAATTTTCCATAAAAATTTTGTTTTTACTATCATATATATTAAAATCCAATAAGACACAACATGATAGAACCAATGGTAATAGAAAAACAAAAGCATCATAGGACTTCAGAGCAAGATGATATTAAATCAGTACTGGCTACCATACTGTCTTGTCTTCAAAGTAACTATTCAAATGATCACATATATTAAGTTCAAACAAAACACAATAAAACCATTTGAACCAACGAATGAAGACATAAGACATCAAAGCAGTGTAATGGTGAACCATGATTTCCATAAAATCTTCTGTACTCTTACCATTTCCTACACCAGGGTGACTACAGTATTTATACATGTGAGTTTGATTTATTTCATTTATGAGTATAGATTCAAGATGCATCCATTTATTTATATATATCTCAATGTGATCATTCTTTATAGCTGAGTAGTACTCCATTGTATAAACGTGCCACAATTTTTTTATCCATTCCTCAGTTGATGGGCACTTAGGTTGTTTCCAAGATCTGGCTATTACAAATTGTGCCACCATAAACATGGGTTTGCATATTTCACTGTGGTAGGATGTTTTCAGGTCTTCTGGGAATATGCCTAAGAGTGGAATAGCTGGGTCAAATGGGACCTCCATCCCTAGCCTTTTGAGGAATCTCCAAATTGACCTCCATAGTGGTTGCACCAGTCTACACTCCTACCAACAGGGCAGAAGAGTTTCTTTTTCCCCACAGCCTCTCCAGCATTTGCTGTTGGTAGTTTTCTTTATCCTGGCCATTCTTTTTTTAAAAAATTTTTATTTAAAGGGATAAAACAGAAAAAGGAGAGAAATATTACAGAATTTCAAAAAAAACATAAACTGTAAGAAATCACTAGCTGATAAATTACATATTGCTCTTTTAGAAATAGTTGTTCAAGTTACAAAATTAAAGCACAAAAATGGACACTCAAGCAGTGAAACTACAAACAGATCTGTTCAACAATCAAACAAGAACTAAGAAATAATGGGTAACAATCCTGCACACATAAATATACATGCAGTTATATCTTTTATAGAACTTCCTATTTTCTCTTTTTTACAATAGCAATTATACATTTTTTAATTAAAGAGAGAAAAAAACAGGAAAAAGTTAGAAATATTACAGAATTTCAAGAAAAGAAGACAAACAATAAGAAATCACTAGTTGATACATTACATATTGTTCTTTTAGAAATAGTTATTCAAGTTACAGTATTAAAGCACACAAAGTGGACACTAAAGCAGTGAGAGTACAAACAGATCTTTTCAACAATCCCACGAGAACCTAGAAATGTGGTCATCAATCCCACACACTTAAACATACATGCAGCTATATCTTTTAGAGCACTTCCTATTTCCTCTTTTTTTATAATAGCAATTATACATTTTTAAAATTTTATTTAAAGAGAAGAAAAAAATAGAAAAAAGGGTAGCAACAATACAGAATTCTAAAAGAAAGAAAGAAAAAGGAGAATGAGAAAAAGCCGCACTAAGAAATCAGTAATTTATAAATTACATACTGTCATCCTGGATGTAGTTGTTCAAGTTACAAAGTTAAAGAAAACATAGTAAATATTCAAACAGTCAGACTACAAACAGTTCTGCTCAAAGATCCCACAAAGATTCAGAAATATAGTCATCTATTTTACACACTTAAACTTACATGCAGTTATATTCCTTAGAGCACTTTCTTTTCCTCTCCTTTTTACAATAGCAATTAAACATTTTGGTTTTATTACTCTTGTAGTTCTTATTTACTTTTTATACTAGAGACACAATATGATATTTATAAATATGATTCTTATTTATTTCACTAATGAGGATAGTCTCAAGTTGTCTCCATTTGCCTATGAAGGCCTCAAGGTCATCCTTTTTTATAGCTGAGTAATATTCCATTGCGTAAAAATGCCACATCTTTTTTCATCCACTCTGCAGTTAATGGGCATCTTGGTTGTTTCCAGGATTTAGCTATCACAAGTTGTGCAGCTATGAACATGGGTGCATATATATCACTGCAACATGAACTTTTCAGTATCCTGGCCATTCTTTCTGGAGTGAGATGGAATCTAATTGTGGTTTTAATTTGCATTTCTCTAATGACCAATGATGATGAACATTTTTTCATGTATTTATTTGCCATTCATATTTCTTCATCTGAGAACTGTGTGTTCATCTTGGATGCCCATTTTTGGATTGGGTCTTTGAATTTCAGGGGTCTGATTTTTTTAAAATTCTTTATAAGTTCTAGACAGAAGTCCTTTGTCTGAGGGAAAGTTCACTAAGATTTTTTTCCCAGTTTGTAGGTTTTATTTTCACTCTGCTGGAGATTTCTTTGGACATGCAGAAGCTCTTTAATAAGATATGATCCCAGTTATTGATTCTGGGAAGTATTTCCCATGCAGTTTTGTTCTTGTCATGAATTCTCTACCTACCCCTATATCTTCAAGATTTTTACCTACTTTGTCTTGTAACAGATTTAGTGTTTCTGTTTTAATATTTATATCTTTGATCCATTTAGATTTTACTTTATTACACGGTGATAAGCATGGGTCTAATTTTAGTTTTTGGCATGTGGATAGCCAATTTTTTCAGCACTATTTATTAGAGACTGTCATTCTTCCAGTGAACATGCTTGAACCCTTTATCAAAGATAAGATGGTTGAGTGTGTTTGTAGTTGTATCTTCTAATCTATTCCATTGATCTTCAGGTCTGTTTTTATTCCAATGCCATGTTGATTTTATTACAGTAGTTTGTAGTATAACTTCAAGTTAGTGATTGTGATGCCTCCTGCCTTGGCTTTGCTGCTTAGAATTTCCTTTGCTATCCTAGGTCTCTTCTGGTTCCAGATGAATTTTAGGAGTGATTTCTCTAGATCTATGAGGTATGCTAGTGGTGTTTTCATTTAGATTGCATTGAATGTGTATAACAGTTTTTGAAGAATGGCCATTTTTACAATATTTGTTCTTCCTATCCATGAACAAGGGATGTCTTTCCATTTTCTGAGGTCCTCTTCAATTTCTTTTTTCAGGGTGTTATAATTTTCCCTGTACAACTCTTTTACATCTTTCATTAAATTAATTCCTGAGTATTTTGTTTTTTTGGATACTAGTGTGAGGGATTTGGCTTCTCTTATTTCTCTATCAGTGATTTTGTTGTTAGTGTATAAGAATGCTATTGATTTTTGAGTATTGACTTTGTATCCAGCTGTTTTGCTGAATTAATTTATTTATTATATCTAGGAGACTTTCAATGGAGGTTTGGGGGTCTTCTATGTAGAGTACCATGTCATCTGCAAATAATGATAATTTAACTTCTTTTCCCGTCTTTACTGCTTTTATTTCCCTCTGTTGTCTATTTGCTCTGGCTAGTATTTCCAGACTATATTGAATATGAGTAGTGATACTGGACATCCTTGTCTTGTGCCTGATTTTAAGGTAAAGGCTTTCAGTTTTTGGCCATTTAATATGACACTGGCTGTTGGTTTGTCGTAGATGGCCTTTATCATATTGAGGTAAAGACCATCTATTCCAATTCTCTGTAAGGTTCTTATCATGAACGGGTTTTTGGATCTTATCAAAAGCTTTTTCTGTATCTATAGAAATGATCATGTGATTCTTGCTTTTGGGTCTATTGATATGGTGGATTACATTTATTGATTCACATATGTTGAACCATCCCTGCATGCCTGGGATGAAGCCCACTTAGTCATGGTGTATAATCTTCTTGATGATTTGCTGCATTCTGCTTGCCAATATTTTATTGAGAATTTTTGCATGTATGTTCATTAGGGAGATTGGCCTGCAGTTCTCTTTTTTAATTGGGTCATTCTCAGGTTTTGGTAATACAGTGATATTTGCTTCCAGGTATGACTTAGGGAGAATTGCTTCCCTTTCAATTTCATTGAAGAGTTTGAGTAGTGTTGGCATTAAGTGTTCTTTGTATTTCTTGTAGAGATCCATAGTGAATCCATCTGGGCCTGCGCTCTTCTTTACTTTAAGATCTTTATTACATTTTCAAGTTCATTCATAGAAATTGGGTTATTCAGCAGTTTGACATCTTCTTGTTCCAACTTTAGTGGTTCGTATGTTTCTAGGAATCTGTCCATTTCTTCTGTGTTATCGAACCTATGAGAGTAGAGGTTTTCAAAATAGTTGTTGATGATCTTCTGTATTTCCCTAGGGTCGGTAGTGATTTCGCCTTTTTCATTCTGTATGGCATGAATTTGAGTCTTTTCTTTCTTTTTTTAATTAGGTTGGCTAGGGGCTTGTCAATTTTATTTATTCTTTCAAAGAGTCAACTCTTTGATTTATTGATTCTTTGTATTGTTTTATTGGTCTCTATTGCATTAATTTCTGCTCTGATGTTTATGATTTCCTCCCTTCTTTTGGCTTTTGGCTTGGCTTGCTCTTCTTTTTCTAGATATTTCAGGTGTAACATCAGGTTGCTTATTTGTGTTTGTTCTGTTTTCCTAATGTGGGAACTCAGTGCAATAAATTTTCATCTGAGGACTGCTTTCATTGTATCCCACAGATTCCAGTAAGTTGTATTTGTATTTTCATTTGCTTGTGGATATTGTTTAATTTCTTCTTTAATTTCCTCTGTGACCCACTGATTGGTCAATAGTGTATTATTTAATTTCCATGTGTTTGTGTGGTTTTTGCAGCTACTTTTATCATTAATTCCCGGTTTCATGGTGCTATGACATGATAACATACATGGGATAATTTCAAATCTTTTGCATTTACTGAAATGTTCTGTGGGTTAGTATATGGTCTATTTTAGAGAATGTCCCATGTACTGCTAAGAAGAATGTATATCCTGATGTTGTTGGATGGAACACTCTGTATACTTCTATCAAATCCATTTGTTCACAGGTGTGATTCAGTTCTATTATTTCTTTGCTGATTTTCTGTCTAGTTGATCTATCCCTATGTGTCAATGGTGTGTTAAAGTCCCCTGTTATAATTGTGTTATTGCCTATTTGATTTTTCACTCTGTTAATAGTTGCTTTGTGTAGTTGATTGCTTTGGAATTTGGTGTATATCATTTCATACAAACTTCCTTTTGCAGTTTTCCCCTAACTAGTATGTAGTGACCTTCTTTATCTCTTTGGACCTTTCTTGGTTTGAAGTTCACATGACCTGCAAACAGAATAGCTATCCCTGCTTTTTTTTTGTGTTCCTGCTGTATGGAGCATTGTTTTCCATCTGTTGACTTTCAGTGTGTAAGTTTCCTTTTGGGTTAGATGGATTTCATGTAGACAGCATATGGTTGGATGTTGTTTCTTGATCCATTCTGCCAGTCTGTTTCTTTTAATTGGTGAATTGAGGCCATTAACATTAACGGTTATAACTGTCATATATTGGTTTATTGTTGACATGTTATCTTTCTGATGTTGTATCTTAGCTTTCCATTCTGTTTAATTGTCTGTCTTTCTTAGTGGTTTTTTCCTATGTGTTTCTAGAATTTTTTTCAGTATTCTTTATAGGTTTTTTTTGGTGATCATGAAGTTCCTCAGCCATTCTTTGTCACAGAAATACCTTATTTCTCCATCCATTTCGAAGAACAGTTTTGCAGGGTACATCAGTCTGGGTTGGAAGTCACTTTCTTTAAGGATCTGAAACACTTCACTCCATGCTCTTCTTGACTTCATTGTTTGTGTTGAGAAGTCTGCTGTGATACTTATAGGCTTTCCTTTATAGGTGACCTGTCTTTTCTCTCTAATTGTTTTTAATATTCTGTTCTTATGTTGGATTTCTGGGATGGTGATAATTATATGTCTGGGTGTAGTTTTGTTTTGGTTATGACTATTTGGAATTCTAAATCCCTCCCTAATCCATATGTCAGCTTCCATATTCATGTTTGTGAAGTTTTCAGCTGTTACTTCTGTAAATAGCCTCTTGATATCTTTTGTGTTTTCCCCTTCTTTTTCTTTTATCCCTATTAATCTTATATTGTTTTTCTTCACATCATCTTGCAGCTGTGGAATTGTTATTTCTTGATTTCTTTTTGTTGTGGTAAGATCTTTCCTTTCCTGTTCACTAGCTGAAATCTTGTCCTCGCGATCTGAGATTCTATCTTCACTTTTGTTGCAGGGGTTTTTGCAACTTTCATTAGAGTTTTTGATTTCCTGTATATCTCTTTGAATCTGCCTAATGCATTGTTTTTCTCTTAAACTGTTCATTCAGGGATTCTCTCATTTTGCTTTGTTCCTCTAATTGTTTAGCTGTGTCTTTGTTAGAGGCATTCAATATTTCTTTCACTACTTTTATCATTTTTTCTTTTACCTGGGAGAATATTTGTGATTTGAGTTCCTTCATAGCTTCCTGTACTTGCTTCTTTATTTCAGTTGATATCATTTCATACATTTCAGGTGTATGTATAGCATTTTCTTCTATGTACATGGCTCCTATTTCTTGGGATGGGCTGGGGGTTTGAGATTGGATTTTGGTCTTTTGTTTTGTTATTTTCCTGTATTTCTGTGTTTCCAGCAATTTTACGAAGCTTTCCCTCTCAGCGCCGCATGGTCTTGGCTCCCCCTTTGGTGCGCCTGGCTCCCCTGGTTGAATGAAGGTCGCTGGGTGCAGTCCACTCAAGCCTGAGGAACCTCTGGAGCCCAGTCCAGTTAGCCAAGGGGGCTGGGCAAGCACCCAGCTGCCGGGATCGATGGTCCCAAACCCTTCCAAGTCTGCATTGGCATTCTAGTACCCACCTTGTGAAGCCGGCTTGGCTCCCCTTTCGGTGTCTGGCTCCCCAAGTTGAATGAAGGTCGCTGGGCACAGTCCACTCAAGCCTGTGGAACCTCTGGAGCCTATTCCAATGACCCAAGGGGGCTGGGCAGGATAGCTATCCCTGCTTTTTTTTTTTTTTGAGTTCCTGCTGTATGGAGCATTGTTTTCCATCTGTTGACTTCCAGTGTATTAGTTTCCTTTTGGGTTAGATGGATTTCATGTAAACAGCATATGGTTGGATGTTGTTTCTTGATCCATTCTGCCAGTCTGTTTCTTTTAATTGGTGAATTGAGGCCATTAACATTAACGGTTATAACTGTCATATATTGGTTTATTGTTGACATGTTATCTTTCTGATGTTGTATCTTAGCTTCACATTAATACTTCATGTAAACTACCAAAACTTTCTTTCATTTTAAAAAAAGAAACACAAAAATAAGGAAGAAAACAATCAAAATGCAACAACAGAAGCAAAATGACAACAAAAACATCAACAACAACAATAGCAACAAGAAACAGTAGACTATAAGATTTCAAAACAAGATGATAGGAATTTAGCAATGGTCATTAAACTGCATGTTGTTATCTTAGAAATAGTTGCTCAGGCTGCCAGATACAGGCATGAAAGTTTGATCAAACAATATAATGTCCCTTTGAGAAGTTTCTTTCCCTTTTACTGTATGTATTGTAAATGTTGGATCTTGTTTACTGTCTCAGTTCTGTATATTATTAAGAGTACAGTGTTTACACAAGCAAGTCTGATTCATTTCACCTATAGGTATGGTTTCTAGTTGCATCCACTTGCATATAAAAGCCTCAAGTTTATCATTTTTATGACTATTACTCCATTTTATAAAAATATCACATCATTTCTATCCATTCCTCAGTTGATGGGCATTTAGATTGTTTCTAAGATCTAGATATTACAAATTGTGCAACTATAAACATGGGTGCATATATATGCCTGTGGTTGATGTTTTCAAATCTGCTAAAATACTCAAAAGAGGAGTATCTTGATGGAATGCAACCTCTAATCTGTTATTTTGACAGATCACCACACTGATTTCCACAGTGGTTGCACCAGTCTACACATCCATCAATAATGGAGACATGTTCCTTTTTCCCACAGCCCCTCTTTCATTTATCATTGGTTATTATCTTGATGTTAATCATTCTTTCTGGAGTGAAATCATATCTCAGTGCTGTTTTAATTTATGTTTATATAATGAACAGTTATATTGAATATTTTTCATATATTTATTATCCATTTGTATTTCTTCATCTAAGAATTTTGTATTCATCTCAAATGCTCAGTTTTGGATTGAGTCTTTATATTGGGAGGGTCTGATTGTTTTTTTGATTCTTTATACATTCTAGATAAAAGTCCTTTGCCTGAGGGACAGTTGGCAAAAATCATTTCCAAATTTGTGAGTTTTCTTTTAACTCTACCAGTAATTTCAACATGAAAAATCTTACTAATAAGATGAGACACCTGATGTTGATTCATTGAGACACCTCCCATACAGTTCAGTTTTTGTTCATGAACTCTGCCTATATGTATGACCTCGAGATTTTTACCTACTTTGTATTTCATCTTAATATTTAGATTTTTTATTCATTTTGACTTTAGTTTAGTGCATGGTGATAGGCATGGGCCTAGTTTAAGTCTTTGGCATGTAGAAAGTCAGCTTTTCCAACACCACTTATTAAAGAGGTTGGCTTTCTTCCAGTGAACGTTTGGCACCTTTGTCAAGCATAAAGTGACTGAGTGTGACTGTAGTTGTGTCTCTATCTCCTGTTCTGTTCCATTTATCCTCAAATGTGCTTTTTGCTGGTGCCATAATGATGTTTATTTTAGCAGCTTTGTAGTAAAATTTCAAGTCTGAAATTGAGATGCCTACAGCCTTGCTTCTGTTTCCCAGGGTTACCTTTACTATTCTAGGTCTCTTGGGATTCCAAATAAATTTAAGGAAAAGTTTTGTCTAGATCTCTGAGGTATGCTAATGGTATTTTGATTGGGATTACATTGAATCTGTGTAACAGTTTTGTGTGTATGGCCATTTTCATCATATTTGTTCTTCCTATCAATGAGGAAAAAATAACTTTCTATTTTCTGAATGTGTCTTCAATTTCTTTTTTCAGAGTACTGTAATTTTAAATGTTTAAATGTTTTGATTCCTTTGTTAAATTAATTCCTAAGAATTTCATATTTCTGATGCTTTTGTGAAGGTTATAGTTTCTCTAATTCCTCTATCAGTGAGTTTCTTGTCTTTGTACAGCAATGCCATTTTGATTATTGACTTTGTACGTAGCCATGCTGCTGAATTTTTTAAGTCTATCAGTCTGTTGCTGGAGTTTTTGTGGTCTTATATATAAAGTATCATCTCATCTGTGAATAATGATACTTTAAGTTCCTCCTTTCCTACCTTTATTCCTTTCATTTTCTCTCTTTTCTAGTTGTACTGGCTAATGTTTCCAGAACTATATTAAATAGGAGTGATGATAGAGGACTACCTTGCCTTGTTCCTGGTTTTAGGGTGAAAGCTTTCATTTTTATCCATTAAGTATGGTGTTGGCTGTTGTTTCATCATAGATGGCTTTTATCTGAGGTAAAGATCACCTATTCCAATTTTTATAGGGTTTTAACAATGATTGGGTGTTTGACCTTCTCAGAAGCTTTTCTTACATCTATTGAGATGATCATGTGATTTTTGTCTTTCATTCTGTTGATATATTACATTTATTGAATTTTCACATGTTGCACCATCCCTGTATTCCTGGGATGAACCCACCTTGGTTGCTTTGTATAATCTTCTTGATGATTTGCTGCACTCTGTTTGCTAGTATTTTATTGAGAAGTTTTGCATGTATATTCATTAGAGAGATTGGCCTATAGTTCTCTTTTTTGGTTGAATTTTTCTCTGGTTTTGATATCAGGGTAATACTTGCCTCCCAGAATGAATCAGAGGAGACTTACTTCCCTTTCAATTTCATTAAAGAGCTTGAGGAGTATTCACACTAAATCATAATAATTTCTTGTAGAATTAAGCTGTGGATTCATTAGCATCTGAGCTCTGTGTGCATGTGTGTGTGTGTGTGTGTGTGTGTGTGTTAGTAAGTTTTAATTACATTTTCCATCTCATTAACTGATATCAATTTTCTCAGAACTTTTCTATATCTTCTTGATTCAGCTCTGGTAATCCATATGTTTCTAGGAACCTGTAAATTTCTTCTATGTTTTCAATCCTATGAAAGTAAAATTTTTCAAAGTAGGTATTGATACTATTCTGTATTTCTGCACAGTCTGTAGTGATTTCAACCTTTTCATTCCTTATTGCATGAATATGAATTTTTTCTTTCTTTTTAACAAGTTTGGCTAGGGGTTTATCAATTTTATTCTTTCAATGACTCAACTTTTTGATTCATTAATTCTTTTTATTTTTGTCTCAATTATGTTAATTTCTGCTCTGATCTTTATAATTTTCTCTCTTCTTTGGGTTTTGAGCTTGAGTTGTTCTACTTTTTTCTGGAAGTTTGATATGTAGCATCTGGTTGTTTATTTGTGCTTGTTTTATTTTCCTGATGTGAGAATTCACAGCTATAAATTTCTTTTAGTGGACTGCTTTCATTATATCCCACAGGTTCTGGTAAGTTTTATTTTCATTTTCACTTAACTATAAATGTTATTTAATTTCTTCTTCAATTTCCCTTGCAACTCATTGTTCAGTAAGATGCTGTTTAATTTCCATGTGCTTATGGAGATTTTGTGGTATCTTTTGTTATTAACTTACAATTTCATTACATGGAATAATATACATGGCATAATGTTGATTCTTTTGCAGTTACATAAGCATGCTCCATGGGCTAGTATATCGTCTATTTTAAAGCTTGTACCATGTGCAACTGAGAAGAATGTGTATTCTAATGTTGTTCAGTGGCACACTGTAGACATTCACTAAGTTCATTTGTTCACCAGTTTGATTCAGTTCTATTATTTGTTTGCTGAATTTCTAAAGTTGATCTTTGTCTTTGTGACAATGGGGTATTAAGTTCCCCAGTTATAATTGCATTATTGCTTTTAAACTTTTTCTTGTCTATTAATACATGTTACATAGTTGGGTTCTCTCATATTTGATATATATATATATATATATATTGATGATTATTTCCTCTTCCTCTTGAATTTTTCCCCTAACAAGTATGTAGTGAGCTTCTTTATGACCTCTTATCATTTTTACTTTGAAATTTATATTGCCTGCAGACAGAATAGCTATCCTTAATTTTTTCTGGTACACATAATTTTTTTCCATACTTTGAATTTCATTGTATAAGTTTCCTTTTGAGTTAAATGTGTTTCTTGTACACAGAATATTGTTGGATTTTATTTCTTGATCCATTCTGCCATCTGTTTCTTTTCTTTGGTGAATTGAGACCATTTACACTGTTGATAATAACATATATATATATATATATATATATATATATATATATATATATACTTATATATATAGGCTTATTTTTGTCATATTATCTTTCTGTTGTTGGTTCTCAACTTTTACCTTTGGTTTAATTGCTGCCCTGTTTCTTGGTTTCTTTCTGTTGTTCTTGGAATTGTGGTAATATTTATCACTTTCTAAAATATCTTTTGGTACTCTTTGTAGGATTCAGTGTGCAGTCATGATGTTCTTCAGTTGTACTTTGTCATGGAAGTATCTTATTTCCCTATTAATTTTTAAATATAGTTTTGTAAGGTACATCAATCTGAGCTGGAAGTTGTTTTCTTTCAGCACTCAAAATACTTCACTCTAATTTTCTTGACTTGATGTTGTGTTGAGAAGTCTGCTATGATTCTGATAGCTTTTTTCCTTATAGGTTTTCTGTTTCTTTTCTCTAGCAGCTTTTAATATTTTGTTTTTATACTGAATTTCTGAGATCTTGGTTATTATATGTCAAGGTATAGATTTATTTTGGTTATGTCTAAATGGAGTCCTATCTGCTCACTTATATGTATGTCTGGTTCTTTTCCCATGTTTGGGAATTTTTTTTGCTAATTTGATGTGTCTCCATTTTCTTTGACACCTATTAGTCTTATACTGTTTCTTTTTGCATCATTTTGTGATTGCTGAATTATTTCCTGATTCCCTGTTATTTTTAAAAGAAATTTTCTTTCATGAACACTAGTACTATCTTCAAGATCTGAGAGTCTGTTTTCATATTTATTCAGTTTTCCAGTTTTCAATGGAATTTTTGATTTCCTGGATATCCTTTTAAATCTTTCATGTATTCTAATTGTTTCCTGTATTCTTTATTTAAGGATTCCATCACTTTCCTATGCTCCTATGTTTTTTTTTTTAAATCTATGCCATCTTTGGATATACTCACCAATTCTTTCATTATGTTTATCTTTTTTGTTTTTAGCTGAGAGATTCTTCTGATATTATTTACTTTACAGTTTCTGGGAGTTGTTTCTTTGCTCCCATTGTTTTCATTTCAGAATTTCCAAGTGATTGACTTCCATCTTCATCCATGTCTATTTCTTTTCAATTTGATCTGGATGGTCTGGTTTGAAATTGCTTTTTTTTCTTTCATTTTGACATTTTCTTCTGTTCATATGGATCAGTCAGGTGTCAAGTCCTTGTTGCTTCTTGAGCTGGTAGCCCTTCTGGCAGTGGGGCTTACTGAGAGTTGCATATTGCTGTGGGTTTCTAGCACAGCCTCTTGGTCCCTGTGTGCCCTACAGATGGTCCTGGGTGTGGGTGTGTCACTAGGGTTGGACTCCCAGTCCCTGTGAGCCACACTGAGGTTTTCTGGATGGCTATAGGTCACTGAGCACAGACTCCCAATCCCTGTGGGCCCAAGTGAGGGTTCCAGGATGACTGTGGGTCACTGGGTGCTAACTCCCAGTCCTCATGGTCCTCAGAGATGGTTCACACTTGTGGGTGGATCACTGGGTGTTGCTTCCCAATTCTGAAGTAGTGCTGCCCTGTTATACATCCATTGGACTTAAAATGTGGCCCTGACCCAGCTTCTTGTATGGAAAATTTGAAATGCAGTGGAGAAACTATAACTAAGCAGATTAGTGAAACCATGAAGACTTTGCCTTTATTGATTTGAAAAAGTTGATTAATTTTCCCATATTTTAAGGATGCAGCATAATATCCACTCCGGAGGATCCACCAAGAAGCTTTCAGTTGTGATCAGAAACCAGCTGCTAATCCTTAGAGTTCTGTAACACAAATAGAAACCACACCCACAGAGACTGACCCCCAGCCAGCCTCTGAACTGGTGCTGAAAAAAGGTGGACTACAGGCTGTCTCCAGGGAAATTGGTATCCATTGTGGCCCAAGAGAATTGACCTGCACACATAAGCCCTCTTTGCTCATTTGGGGAGTTGAAAATAAGATCTGCCCACATTTACATTATAGCCTAAATGCCTAGACAGGGCTTCATTTAAAACATGTAGCAACTTATAACACTTATAAATAACTCAAAAAAGTAACAATTCTATGCTAGAATATGATATATTTTTTCTTCATTTGATCTGTAGTAGATGAGTAGTATTTTTAAAAGTACTGACACTAACTCCATCAGTGGACATTAAATGCAAATTAGTATTGACCCTGAATGCCATCATCTCTTGGTTGCCCTGCAGCTTTTGTGAAATTCCATGAGAAATCTATTCTAGATTTCATTTGTAGACATATTTTTCTCTTAAAATAGGGGAGGGCTGCATAATATTATTTAGTGCTGAAAGTAATCATCAGTTCTACAGAACAGTAGATGTTTATTTGCTAGCTAAAGCTGTTTTGTTTGTTTATGGTGCTAAGATTTGAACCTAGGGTTTTTGATTGTGAGGCATAACCTTTACCACTAAACTATCTAGGCATTCATATCCAGGTACAGTTTATCAAATTAATGTGCAAGTGCAATGTCTGGCTTTGTTATTCTAAATTTGGCTAATTTACATTTTGGGATTGATTTTAACTTTGGAACTTCTTTTTTATTTTTTAAGAATTACACTGAAACATAGGTATGTAGCCAGTATCTTTTGCTCACTCTTTCATTTTCATGGACTTTTTGTCACAAGTTGAGATGGAGTTAGTAATTCCTTTTTAGGAGTTTTCATTTCTTTCTAGATAGTTCCTTAAAATTGAAAGTACTTATCAGATTAATACAGAGCAGATTTCCATACTGCAACAAATGAAATCATAATGAACTGGTTCATGATTAAGTATATTTATATACCATGATTAAGTATATTCATATATTAAGTATATTCATGATTAAGTATATTTATATAGCAAATGTATAATCACTTAGAGGCTATATTACCTACATTTCAGATCATTATCTACAGTTGCTATTAATCTTACTCTATTTTACACTGTATAGTGTAGGAAAGAAACCTGATTAACCAGCTGTTACTCATTTGCATGTCTATAATGCCTTCATTCATTTTCAGAAAATTTTGGTAATAATGGTTTAGAAAATGTGTACTCTGGCTCGTTCTCTCTTGAGAATCAAACATGTCTGTATTTTTCTACTCAGTCTCACTGAAGAAAACTGACCATGCTACTTTATTCCATTATTGTATTTTATGTTTTAATGTTGTATTTCAAATCTTTCTATTTGGATATAGCACTGTTCATTTTTGTATTAAAATAATGTACAGAGACAAAAACAATATCCTGGAGTGGTGTCAGTTTATTGGACCCTCTGTAATGATCAGGTAAGCACACATGATACCATTTAGAGGGAGCATTAGGGTGAGTCAAAATTCCATTTTGCCACTTTTTCTCACATGCACATGCCTTGGCACATGGCATACCAAGTGGTAAAAACATAGATTGCTTTCTTTATCCCCTGTGGAAAGGAGCTGAGATACACAGCCTCCTACTGTAATGCTAAAGTACAAACTTAAGGTGGAAAAATAAAGGATGGGTCAGCTAGACCCATGCTTAGAGCTTAAAAGCATGGTTAATGTTGCCTTTCAGTTATCAACTTTGTGCTATTGAAAATTCTATGACTGTCATTTCACATCAGATCAGTGTCAATAATGTCAGTTATCACTGACTGCCTGAAGGATAGAATAGATTTTCAAATTTGTTAATATTTTTATTACAAGTATTTGTTCATATTTGGAGTCTGTGATTACACTTACTTTATTAAGCACTCCTATGTATTTAAACACATGTTTATCTTGGACCTTTTGTCACAAGTTGACATGGAGTTAGAAAGGAGAATAGGAAGATTTTACACTGATGAGACCCCTCTTGCAGATTTTCATCAAGGTTCAAAGATTTTTTTAAAGAAATGGATGATGATGATACTTACCTGTTATAACTTGCTGGTATCATTAAATTATTTCTCCTGAATTAACAATACAAAAAATTGAGCTATGAAATTTCTGGAGAATCTTCTAAGCTTGTCTGTACATAGACAGTGTTAAATAATTCTATCAGAAAATGCTAGTTATAGATTGTGAACACACATTATGTGCCAGAGTCCAGCTGCGGCAGAGCTCAGGGGTCCCAAAGGTGGTCAGGGAGTCAGCGAGTGAGAGACAGAAGACACTGCACTCCAGTCTGTGAGTGAATCTGAATCTACTTTATTTTTTAGAAGCTGCAGTATATACTTGCTAACTTTTGGCAGTAACCTAAACCCCAAGCAGGAAGTGTCCCAGGCTTAGGGCCAGGCAGGGATAATCTTAAACAATATGTGTTAATTAACTTTTTTCACCTTTGTTACACTTTAATCTTGTTACTTAATTAGCTTGGGAAATGTAAGCCGATGCACCTGGATGCCCACAGGGGGGAGAGATGGAGCGGCAGCTGTGAAGCTATCATGCCGCTCCCTACATTTTTCCTTATCACTTTATAAGAGTATGGCAGGCCCTGTGAGAATAGCGCCTGTCTTGGGTCAAGGACTCTTCATATGAACCCAACCAGGCCTTACCCGTCATGGACCTGCAGGACAGCAATTGGTCCTGTGCCTGTCTTAGGTGGCTGGTGGCATAACATAGGTGTCCTAGTTGCCCATCTCTGGCTGCCTGTAGGACAGCACCTGTCTTAGGTCAAGGACTCTTCATATGAACCCAACCAGGCCTTACCCATCATGGGCCTGCAGGACAGCAATTGGTCCTGTGCCTGTCTTAGGTGGCTGGTGGCATAACATATGTGTCCTAGTTGCCCACCTCTGGCTGCCCGTCCAGTGTCTCAGGGCAGTTGTCTCACAGGAATTTTGTAAATCCTCCTCCATGAGCTCTTTCATTTAAAGCTTTTGTATAAACTCTCTCATACTACTCACAGAAGGTAAAATTTCACAATTAGTTTTCACAAAGTTATCTAGAGGGTTTCTAGTAACTCCTCTGGAGTTTCTATTTTCAATTTCATATTGAGTATTACATGAAAACATATATATGTGAATTACACAAATTACAATTATCAGTACAAAACATTACAAGATCCTTGCACCCAATCCCCACATGTGGTGTCCTTTTCCTGGAGAAGCAATTCCTTGAAGTGCTCTCCTCTACCCATAGACCTTGTCACAAGGCATGGATGGACTAGGATGCAGCAATTATGCATTATGCACATGATAGTAAGTTATACCTAATTTTTTAGCAGAAGAGTTTGCAATAGATATATCTTAGAAAGAAGCCAAATGCCTGTTAAGCCAAATGAGGAATGGACAAAAATACTTTTTTTTTGGTACCAGGGATCAATCTAAATCGCAAGCCCCAGATTTTTTTTTATACAATGGAGTACTACACATTTCTAGGTAAATGGATGCAAAATAAGATCAACACTTTTAAGCAAAATCAATTAAAAAGCAAGATGTTTTGGCACATGCCTGTGATCCCAGGGAGGCTGATACAGGATGATCATTGCAAGTATGAGACAAGCCTGGTCTACAAAGTGTGTTCAAAGCCAGCCTGAGCTGCAGAGCGAGACCCTGTCACAAAAGACAAAATAAAATAAAAAGAAACAAAGAAAAGAAATCAGAAATACATGTGTAAATATTGCATTTTTTTCTCAGGTGCAACTGAAAGTGCAACGAAGAACCAAAGTTTATAATAGGTATTGTGAATTGGGAAGAAATTTTTCAAAGGAAAGAGGAACTAGTGAGAGGAGAGGGGGAAAAGAAAGAAGGGAAAGAAAAAAATGACAAAAGAAAGATGAAATGGAAATAAAACTTTGTAAGTGAGGAGGGAAAGAGGTTGAAGGGAAAGGCAGAAATTAGTTAAAAAAGAATCAAGATATGTTTCATATAGATGTATAAATTCCTATAATGAAATTATCATTATATATATATATAACCAATAAACTTAATAAAAATAAAAATAAAATGCACATACTCACAAAGGACTTACATTCTTAAAATACACAGTTTGTTTTTAATCAGTTTTCTGAAGAATCTGTGATATAAAATTGATACTCTAAAAGAAAAGCATATAAATAGGTAAATACCAAGAAGATCCTTGACATGTTTTATGTACATTGTCTATGTAATTCCTTCTTCCTACTTCCAATTATGGTGTTACATCCCCCATAAAATCAGTCACATATATCCTGTTCTTTTGACTATGACCCTGAGTAAAAACTTCATTTTTTAATGTATGATTAGAGAAGTAGACTCTTCAATGGATTGCAATGCAAAATTATGCCTTGTGTACTTGTCACCCACACATCAAATTAAATATGTTTTACAGAAAGCTACAATTACATATATATCAGTGATCCAAAAGAAAACTGAATTTTTGCTTATCTGAAAGGAAATTATCTATCACTAACTACTTTTACACTTACTATATTTTCCACCTGAATGTTAAACATTTGATCATTCGCTTTTCAGTGCTCATTAGCACAAAGGGACAAATTGTTGCATGGCCATTTCCCACAAGCATATGGACAAAATGATGAATTGGATCATTTTTCCACAATACTCCAAGGAATGAGAAAGTAACACAGTCCAATAAATACATGATTATAAAGAAGCCCATGAGGAGCAGAATGGTCTGGGTGGCCTTTTCTTCTGGAGATGCCTTTGGAGAATGGCTGGTGCTATGAAGATGTTGAAACTGCTTCTTATGCCTGCATAACAGGCTTACCATGTATCCACTTGAGACAGCCATCAGTCCTATAAAGGAGATATCCTGAATATTCACCAATGAGAGAAATATGTACCTGAACAAGTAACTGATAGGCCACTGAGAGCAGGATCGAGTGACAAACATGAGACTCTGTGAAGTCACATTGGGAGTGGCACCAATAGAGATTAAGTAGCGACCATTCAGAAGCAGGTTGAAGACCCATAAAAAGATGAGCCAGCATGGGTAGTGATGTATGGATTTATGCTTTACTGTTGCTAAGCAAGAGTTTCTGGGGCTGAGGGTGATGGCTTGGGCAACACTCAAAAGGCATGTGGTACAGATGGAGAAGGCCCTCATCAACCTGTTTACATAGATAACTGATTTACACAGGAGATCATTGCTCCAGTCCTCAAACCCAAAAATGTCAGCAGCTATGACAGCCATGGTCACCAGTAACACCAGGTGGATTAGGGCCAACTGACCAATAGCCATGTCAAGGGGCTTGGGCCTGTGCTTGCAAATAAATTTGCAAATGTGGGACAGAAGCAGGACAGTGTTTGCTATGATCCCAATGATGACTTCAAAGAATACTATGTTTCTTATGCCAGTATATTTGGAAAATTTCCACTTTTTATTCATCTTCATGAGATAAAAACAAACAATAAATGTCTGAGGATAAAGGAAGAAAAATGATATATCACAGATAGCACTATCATCATTATCTCAGCTAACACTATTCCTTCATCGAAATATATGGATTCCTCCTTATGCATACTTTCACTTCAAAACGTGGATTTACCTTAAAGCCTCCTAAATACCCAGTGTTTTCTCCTCTGAGCCAGTCATTCTTTATGGATACTGGATTATAAATCTCCCTGCAGGTCTTTCATAGTGCCTCTGTGAAATAACTATCCTAGATTATGGAAGGTATTTCTTTGTTTATTTTTCAATTTTTAGTTTTTAAAATCAGGTACAATGTCCTGTTTACATTTGTACATGTAGAATGTGAGGAAAGTTCATGGGAGTAGAGAGTTGCCTACATCTGGAAAGAAGGTCCTCTCAAGTAGTAATTGTTTATAGGACAGCTATAGAGTTGTCATGTCCATAACATCTTTAGTTGGATTTATTTCCAGGCAAAATGCTTATAGAGAACAAATGTTTCTCAGTAGGTTCTGAAGTTAAATGCTTTTGATTTACATTTATGATCTGGCATTTATCAAATGGAGAAATTGAAAAAACATCTGAGCCATAGTCATCTTTTCTAAATTTGTAAAATGTGGGGAATCATAATACCATCTGAAGATATAATTTATACAAATGTGTCAAACATGAAAAGAGCATGCCATAGGAATCAAATATCAACTACTATTATCATCATTATATGACTCCTCATATATAACTAGAAAAAAGTAATACATTTCTGCCTCTGAAGCAGCCAAAAAGAAGAGAAATGAATGTCAAAGTAATTTACCCTTACCAATATAAATTCATGATATATGTGTATTTAAACTGCTTTAATCTTCCAAGACTACACAGCTCATATATTCTAGAAACTCATGCCAGAGAAAGTTACAGTGAGTCATCAAAATGCAGCTAATAATTAAAATAAACCCTTAAATTCTACATTTATTTTAACACCACTATGAGCACATGGAATGAGAATTGTAGATATTTCTATACTTTAAATAAATTCTAAAATTTTTTATGTTTTAATTATCCAAATAACAAATATTCCCATGGTGAAGGTAGGTTATCATGAATGCAAAATTCTAAGCCTTCCTCAAGCAAAAAAGGATATTTATGTAGAGTTATGTAGATCAAGCATAAATTTTGTTGTGTGGATTTGGTGGTAATCAAATTTCACTTATTTCCCAATGTGATTCAGCTATTACTTTTAATAAGGCTTTATAGGCTATTATATGAATCTTCTAACATGATAACGTTAGTACAGACAAATATTTTCTTGAAATCACCATCTTAACATCATACATTAAAAGTACAAAAAAAAGATTACATTAATAGTCCTTGGAGTACATACTTTATAAGTGATGCAGAAAAACCTGAATTATTAGTCACATTGAATATGTAAACACATTTAATATTCAGAAGAAAAAGAGTAGGTGGCATAATTCTATAGAAATGTTTGTAAAATTGAAATGTCATAGCAAAATTTAGAAAAGATTAATCTATTTCCAAAGTATTGCTAAAGAAAAGTAACACTATTTTATCCATTCTAGAAGTCAACAAATTAAACTTTAGTCCTTTCGTTTGCTCAGATGAAAACTAAAAAATACTCATCTGACTTCCAGGTTCTCTGAATATTGTGGATATCATGCTGTTATTACATGCAGTCCTCAATGGTTTTCTTGATCTTTCATGTACTTATAAAATACTTTACAAAAGTTATAAAATATATGCAGATAATGTTTTAAATGACAAATACTGAATTTGTAAGTATCAAAATTAAAATAATATCTTAAAAATACATTAAAATAAAATATAAGTAATAAACTTACCTTGCTATTATTGTGAAATTAAAGCTTTGCTTTTTTCCATTTTTAAAAATTGAGTCTGGTAAATTATGTGAAATTGGCCAACTAGCATGCATGAATCAACAAAACACTGGGGGAATATAAGTATATTATTTTCACCATTGCTTAGGGGACTAATGTCCCATAAGCATGGACTGAGATGAGAGATGTATGGAGATGCTTTCGGTTTGTTCAACATTCAGGATGTTAGGGGACCTATGGGTCCTTACCAGAAATAGGCAAATCTTCTTTAGAGGAAAAAAGTGATCTCCTCTCTCTAAAGTATTAATTCACACAAATGTGGATTTCAAAAGCACCAGCTTATGTTCTTAGTACCTGTGGTGGATCAGAAAGGTGACAGAAAATATTACAACCATCCAGCCTTCTTACAATTTAGTGGATCAAGCATAATGTGAGTAAACACACACCAAATATCTTTGTCCTGTATTTGTAGATGTTATGCAGAAAGGTGTATAGCAACTTGTGCATATTTTTAATTTTGAAAATAAAAAAAATACAGAGCATCAAAACAAAATAATTGGAGATTAACACTGGTTAATATGTTGCATATTGCTATCTCCAAAGTAGTTGTCCATATTACAAGGTATAGACACGAAAAAAATGTAAACATAAGGAAAAAGGCTACAAATAATGGTCTAGAAGATCTTCTTCTAGTTATGCCTCATGCAGCTCACAACTTCCAGGCTCAGTGAGGCTTAGGGAAACAAGGAACAGGACAGCGGGTCTATCCAACCACAGGACAATCAAGATGACATTGCCCCAAAATAGGTCTTAGGAGTGATAATGCTGAAACAGGACCTACATCACCCAAAATATCAAACACAAAATGGTATCTCAATAAAAGCAAAACAGAAATGAAGTGAGAAATTTCAAATAGAAATCTCTGTGTTTGTTTTGAAGAGTCAGCATTGGGAATTCTCATAACATAATAAAGCATGTTACTCTACCAACTGAGAAATACGACACAGGTCAGGACCTAGTTGATGCTCAGATCAAGGAAGGATTTATATAAGATATTCTCTTCACTTGAAATTACCCAGACCAGGGACAATCTCACAATACATGGTATAATCAGATACTTCAGAAGCTACTAAGCAATCATAAGCTTAATGCACCTATGCCAGTTTTCACAAAAGACATGGGAGTACAGAGGAGGAAGAGGGGTCTGGTTTGATGATCACAAAATTTTGGCAATTTTGGCAATTATGGCCTCCTTTTGATATATTAAAGAATGAACATATGCACCACATATTCTTGTTTTTTAATAGGAAATATGAACATAATCTATATGCCATGGAGAATAAGACAATTTATAATGTTTTATATCCAGAATATTGTCGTGCTTTAGATTCATGAAACAGCTATCTAGATTGTTATTGCTGTATTTTACAAAACAAGTTTACCATGGTGAGTCTCAATATTGTCTTTTTCTAAAGGGTTAAAGGGGGAGGATTGTCAGATAAGACTGACCAGGATTATGGGAATGGATTAGTTTCATGGAGACTTAGATTGGCATGCTATAATTCTGGGCATAATTTTACAAAGAGAAAGAGGTAGAAGCAGCATACTTCCTGGGAAGGTTAAGTCCTCCCCAGGCACAAAGATGACCCATGCTAGGTGCACAGCATTTATGCATTCAGCTACTGGAGAAGAAATTCTGGGGAAGAAACTCTGAGTACATGGATAGAAGCTGTGTACTTTTTAAACCTGCAATACAGAGAATCTATTTTGTCGAGAATAAGATAATAGTTCAAGATTTTCTCTTCATAAAAATAATTAAAAAACCAGCAGAGGTTGGATCTAACACAAAAGGCATACAGATCAAGACAGATGAAAATACTTGGTACTAAATCTTTCCCTTGTTCAAACAGGTCTGGCATTTCCACACAGACATAATTTTTCCTCTAAAAATGTTGGTATATTACATCACCAGATATCTACAGCAAACACAGGAAAAGTTTTATTATCCTTATCTTGCTTTACTTTCAACCATACTGATGGCTGACACCATCAATGTGAAATTTATGAAATCAACACTGAGCAAAGCAGGATATTTATGTGAAATATTTGCACATATTTTGTAAGAAGGTTGTTAAATTCTCTTTAAAACTGATGCAACTCGTTAAATAACTAATAATTCATATTAAATTTAAATATACAAAATTACAGAGGCCACTTATAAAATAATTTTAAGTGACTTATGTAGATGATGGTAAGAGTGAAAGTGAGTCTAAATATTGAAAACCAGTAGTAAACTCTTATCTGTTTTATAAAGGGTGTAAACAGAAATATAAAACCATCAGACTAAAATGACAGCACATTCTTTGAGAAAAAATATAGCAAACATATGAAATCATTTAATTCAGAGAAACTGACTCATTCCAGAAACTAATTTAAGATTTATTAATAAAACACACTAATTTCATGAGTCAATGAAATAAAAGTTGGAACCAACAAAAATCTCAGTCTATAGAACCTTACCACAAAGTTCATTGTCCTTCCTTAACTTACTGAAGACCATGCATAGCCACAGATTCTGTGTCTGTGGAAATAGGCACTTCCTCTGGCATTTGGAGTGTCATCTTACTCAGAAAACCTTGCATACACTTATAAAATGAAGGCAATTATGACATCATGTGAAGAAATGTCATTTTAGCATCCGTAAAAGGTGATGTGATGCAGCTGGGGAAGACAAAACTGCAGAGTCTCCTGTGGAATAGTTCAGCTGCCTTTGGAGTTTACTTCATTGCCTTCTGGATAATAACCACTATGTGGCAACTCTGCTTAAAAATTTTTGTCTAAATTCACCTGACACATTTCAATGATGAATGAGAAAAGCACCTCCATGAAAACATCATTATTTGTCTTATTTGATTACACCATTTGATAAGGGCCAAATCTCTACAGACCTTGTGGAAATACAGAAGATTGTTAATACTTATTTCAGAAACCTCTACTCTCATAGGTTTGATAACACAGAAGAAATGGACAGATTCCTAGAAACACATGAGTTATTAAAGCTGTATCAAGAAAATTTAAAACTGCTTAATAACCCAATTTCAATTAATGAAACTGAAAATGTAATTAAAACCTGACCAACAAAGAAAAGGTTAGGTCCTAATGGATTCACTGTGGAATTCTACAAGAAAATCAACGAAGATTTAGTGTCAACATTCCTCAAACTCTTCAATGAAATTTCAAGTGAAGCAATTCTCCCTAACTCATTCCTGGAAGCATGTATTACTCTAATACCAAAACTGCAGACAGACCCAACTAAAAAAGAGAACTACAGGCCTATCTCCCTAACAAACATAGATGCAAAAGAAATCTCAATAATATACTGGCAAACAAAATGCAGCAAATCATCAAGAAGATCACAAATGACAACCAATTTGGATCCATCCAAGAAATGCAGAAATACTTCAACATATGAAAATCAAAAAATGTAATCCATCATACCAATAGAGGCAAAAATAAGAATCATATGATCATTTCTATAGGTGCAGAAAAGCTTTTGATAAGATCCAACACTCATTCATGGTAAGAACCCTACAGAAAATCAGAATAGATGGTCTTTACCTCAATATGATAAAAGCCATATATGACAAACCAATAGCCAACATCATGTAAAACAGCCAAAAATTAAAGCTTTTACACTAAAATCAGGAACAAGACAAGGATCTCCATTATCACTATGCTTATTCAATATAGTGCTGGAAATACTAGCCAGAGCAATCAGACAAGAGAGACAAATAAAAAGAGTAAAGATAGGAAAAGAAATTAAATTATCACTATCTGCAGATGAAATGATTCTCTACATAGAAGACCTCTAATACTCCATTGAAAGACTCCTGGGTATAATAATTATCTGTAGTAATGTAGCCAGACACAAATGCAACAGTCAAAAATCAATAGCATTCCTATATAAAAACAACAAAATCACTGAGAAAGAAATCAGACAAGTCACACCCTTCACAATAACATTGAAAAAAATGAAATACTTAGGAATCAATCTAACAAAAGAAGTAAAAGATCTGTTCAGGGAAAATTATAATACCCTGAAAAAAGAAATTGAAGAGGGGAAATCCTGGGAAGATGGCAGATTGATAGGTAGCACGGTAGAGAGTTCCTCTGAGAAAAGCAACTCAGATGCTAGAATTTAACACCATGAAGAAGACCAAACAAGAGAGGGATTCTCACAATCCAAAAAGAAATTGAGGAAAAAGAAAACAAAACCAAAAAAAAAGAGAAAAAATGTGGAAGGAAGGATGGAGCTAGAAGTGCTTGCACTGAAGTTGGTCCTGCACTGTGCTGGGCATGCCTTGGAGTCAGATGACACAGTCATGCTGAACTCGTAGTGGCACTGAAATCAGGGTTGGTGAGCCCTAGGCCCTTGGCAGCAGGATGCACCACAGCAGAGAGTGGTACTGGCATGGAGAGCTGCACTAACCTGTAGTGAGTGCTAGGAATTTGGTCCCATGGAGGAGGTGACTGGCTGAACAACATGTTAGAGTTGAGTAGGATGGGCCTAAACCCACAACTACAGTGGTGTCAGTCAGCTGCTCCTGGTCCAAAGTGGACTAGTGGGATCTTGTTGGACTGGGTCACACCCCTAGTTGGGACCCAATAGCCAGGGATGAAACTGTCCTGAACCTGTGACATCTGCACAGCACAGACTAACATGGTGAAGGCACTCATTGGTTGACTGGCTCAGAAGAGATGGGCCAGCCCATGCCGCCCCTTTGTGCACCTCACAGATTAACAGTAATCTGGAGAGGGCAGAAATCCCCTAGCCAGCACACCACAGAAAAACCATAAGCAGTACTGAAAGGACCTGAAACCTCCACCATACATCTGTCTGAGAGAAACCAGTAACATGACAAGAGAAAGAAATAAGAAAAAGCCTCCAGCCACTGACCCAGGGAAAATAAGTCCAGGAGAGATAAATACAGAAAAGATCAAGGGCAGTAATATGCAATTTTGGACACAGCCAACATAAAGAAATACCTTCATGACATCATAGATGAACTTAAAATTGAAATTCTAATTCATGAAACAAGATATAAGAAGATTAATAAAAGAAATGCTAAGTACCTCTCAAGAAGACACAGATGGAAGAATGGAGGAACCCAGAAAAAAGAGGGAAACCTTTGATGAAGAACATAAACAAAATCTAGAATACATAAAACAGGTTAAAAGAGATTACCAGGAAATTAAAAACTCCATTGAAAGCAGGCAAAATTGCTTAACAGAAACTGAAGTTAGACTTTCAAAACTTGAAGATAGATTTGCAATGTGTGATCATGAAAGATCTCTTAAAAATAACAAGGAATCAGGAAGTAACAATAAAAAGGGTAGAAAACTACAAGAGGATCTATAACTTAAGAATTAAAAAATGTGAGCAAAGAAGCAGGAGTAAACACAAATCAAATACAAAGACTACTCACAGAAATAATTAAGGAAAACGACCCAAGCAAAGGAAAAGGAAATGATATTCAGATATATGAGGCATACAGAATTCCAGCCAGCTACAATCAAAATAGATCTATTCCCAGACATAATTATCAAGATTCCAGAAATTCATCACAAAAACTATTAAAAGACTATTAAAAGCTGTCAGAGAAAAGAAACAGATCACCTATAAAGGAAAACCAATCAAAATCACAACAGACTTCTCGACACAAACCATCAAATTAAGAAGAGCTTGGAGTGAAGTATTCCAAGCCCTAAAAGAAAATAACCTCCAACCCAGATTGATGTATGCTGCAAAATTGTCTCTCAAAATTTATGGAGAAACAAGATGTTTCCATAACAAAGAGGAACTGGGGAAGTTCGTGACCACCAATCCAACCCTACAAAAAATACTGAAGGAGATTCTAGAGAGAGAAAAATAATCACCAGTATTCCAGGAACAGTGGCAGAGAGGCCTCAATGAATGGGGCCAACAGTGGAATGAAGGAGAAAAGTAGGCAACCAATAGGACAAAATTAGCATAGCAGAGATGGAGTAGAGAAGATTGGCTATAATCTCTAAAATAGATGGTTTGGATACACTAACAAAAAGAAACACAGGAAGAGTAGATCAGGAGATAGGGTCTATTGAGATGTTCTGAATAAGAAATATAATCAACCTGAAAGTGGGTTAATGAACCAAAAGTCAAAGATGAGGAAAACAATGCTCTATATGACAGGGAAACAGAGAGAAATAGGAACAGCTCATCCAGCAGCTGCAGATGAGCTGGAAACTCATAACACTTTTGTGCAATGGAGAACTACTCAGCTATAAGGAAGGAAAACCTTGAGGCATTTGTAGGTAAAGCAATACAACTTAAGATGAAGCTCAGGGGTTAAAAGGTGCAGAACCACTTAGGTAGGCAGTGGATTGCCCCCAATCTAAAAACTAAAGGAGTTAGTGGAACCCAAAATGTACAAAACACCCTGAGAAAGTGAAACAGGAAGAATTGTCTAAAAAAGGAAGGCAGAGGACATTATTAATAGTGTATCAGGATTTAAAAGCCACATTTTTTATTTTAAAGAGAATAAAACAAAAGAGGACAGATCTAAGCAGATCAGAACAGAACAATGTAAGCAACACAGCACTTCACAACAAGACAATTGGATATTAACAGTAGCTCTCATAATGGCTCTTTCTTTGAAATAGTTGAGTTTAGCTTTACACACAATAGTGTCAAACATAACAAAGTAGAAAAAACAACTCAAGAGAATGGAAGTATTCCAAGACATTCTGAACCATATAACCAAAGATGAACAATGGCTGCTATGTTATCTCATTTTCCATAAAAATTTTGTTTTTACTATCATACATATTAAAATCCAATAACACACAACATGATAGAACCAATGGTAATAGAAAAACAAAAGCATGGTAGGATTTCAGAGCAAGATGATATTAAATCAACACTAGCTACCATAATGTCTTTTCTTCAAAGTAACTATTCATATGATCACATATATTAAGATCAAACAAAGCAGAATAAAACCATTTGAAACAAGGAATGAAGACATAAGACATTAAAGCAATATAATGGTGAACCATGATTTCCATAAAATCTTCTGTACTCTTACCATTTCTTACACTAGAGAGACTATACAGTACTTATACATGTGAGTTTGATTTCACTTATGAGTATAGATTCAAGATGCATCCATTTATTTATAAATATCTCAATGTGATCAATCTTTATAGCTAAGTAGTACTCCATTGTATAAAAGTACCACAATTTTTTTATGCATTGCTCGGTTGATGGGCACTTAGGTTGTTTCCAAGATCTGGCTATTACAAATTGTGCCGCTATAAACATGGGTGCGCACATATCACTGTGGTAATATATTTTAGATCTTCTAGGAATATGCCTAAGAGTGGAATAGCTGGGTGAAATGGGATCTCCATCCCCATCTTTTTGAGGAATCTCCAGATTGACCTCCACAGTGGTTGCACCAGTCTACACTCCCACCAACAGTGCAGAAGAGTTCCTTTTTCCCCACAGCCTCTCCAGCAGTTGTTGTTGGTAGTTTTGTTGAACCTGGCCATTCTTTCTGGAGTGAGATGTTATCTCAGTGTGGTTTTAATTTGCATTTCTCTAATGACCAATGATGATGAACATTTTTTCATGTATTTATTTGCCATTGTATTTCTTCATCTGAGAACTGTGTGTTCATCTTAGATGCCCATTTTTGGAATGGGTCTTTGAATTTCGGGGGGTCTGATTTTTTTTTTTTAATTCTTTATAAGTTCTAGACAGAAGTCCTTTGTCTGAGGGACAGTTCAGTAAGATTTTTTTCCCAGTTTGTAGATTTTCTTTTCACTCTGCTGGAGATTTCTTTGGATGTGCAGAAACTGTTTAAGATATGATCCCAGTTATTGATTTTGGGAAGCATTTCCCATGCAGTTTGGTTCATGTTCAGGAATTCTCTATCTACTCTTATGTATTCAAGATTTTTACCTACTTTTTCTTGCAACAGATTTAGTGTTTCTGTTTTAATATTTAGATCTTTGATCCATTTGGATTTTAGTTTAGTACATGGTGATAGGCATGGGTCTAGCTTTAGTTTTTGGCATATGGATAGCCAATTTTTCCAGCACCATTTATTAAAGAGACTGTCATTCTTCCAGTGAACATGCTTGAACACTTTATCAAAGATAAGGTGGTTGAGTGTGTTTGCAGATATATCTTCTAATCTATTCCATTGATCTTCAGGTCTGTTTTTATTCCAATACCATGTTGATGTTATTACAGTAGCTTTGTAGTATAATTTCAAGTCAGGGATTGTGATGCCACCTGCCTTGGCTTTGCTGCTTAGAATTGCCTTTGATATTCTAGGTCTCTTCTGGTTCCAGATAAATTTTAGGAGTGATTTGTCTAGATCTATGAGGTATGCTAGTGGTATTTTCACTGGGATTGCACTGAATGTGTATAACAGTTTTGGAAGAATAGCCATTTTTACAATATTTATTCTTCCTATCCATGAACAAGGGAGGTCTTTCCATTTTCTGAGGTCCTCTTTGATTTATTTTTTCAGGATGTTACAATTTTCCCTGTACAATTCTTTTACATCTTTTGTTAGCTTAATTCCTAAGTATTTCATTTTTTTTGGATGCTAGTGTGAAAGGTGTGGCTGCTCTTATTTCCCTCTCGGTTATTTTGTTGTTAGTGCATAAGAATGCTATTGATTTTTGAGTATTGACTTTGTATCCAGCTACTTTACTGAATGTATTTATTATATATAGGAGACTTTCAGTGGAGGTTTGAGGGTCTTCTATATAGAGTACCATGTCATCTGCAAATAATGATAATTTAACTTCTTCTTTTCCTATCTTTACTCCTTTTATTTCCTTCTGTTGTCTAATTGCTCTGGCTAGTATTTCCAGTACTATATTGAATAGGAGTGGTGATAAGGGACATCCTTGTCTTGTGCCTGATTTCAAGGTAAAGGCTTTCAGTTTTTGGTCATTTAATATGACACTGGCTGTTGGTTTGTTGTAGATTGCCTTTATCATATTGAGGTAAAGACCATCTATTCCAATTCTCTGTAAGGTTCTTATCATGAATGGATGTTGGACCTTATCAAAAGCTTTTTCTGCATCTATAGAAATTACCATGTGTTTCTTGCTTTTGGCTCTATTGATATGGTGGATTGCATTTATTGATTTACGTATGTGGAACCATCCCTGCATGCCTGGGATGAATCCCATTTGGTCATAGTGTATAATCTTCTTGATGATTTGCTGCATCCTGTTTGCCAATACTTTATTGAGAATTTTTGCATCTATGTTCATTAGGGAGATTGGCCTGTAGTTCTCTTTTTTAGTTGGGTCTTTCTCAGGTTTTGGTTAGAGTGGTATTTGCTTCCAGGAATGACTTAGGGAGAATTGCTTCCCTTTCAATTTCACTGAAGAGTTTGAGGAGTGTCAGCATTAAGTCTTCTTTGTATTTCTTGTAGAATTCTGCAGTGAATCCGTCTGGGCCTGGGGTCTTCTTTGCTGGTAGGGACTTGATTGTATTTAAAATTTCATTAATAGAAATTGGGTTATTCAACAGTTTTACATCTTCTTGATCTAGCTTTGGTGGTTTGTATGTTTCTAGGAATCTGTCCATTTCTTCTGTGTTATCAAACCCATGAGAGTAGAAGTTTTCAAAATAGTTGTTGATGATCTTCTGTGTTTTCACAGGGTCAGTAGTGATTTCTCCTTTTTCATTCTGTATTGCATGAATTTGAGTCTTTTCTTTCCTTTTTTAAATTAGGTTGGCTAGGGGGTTGTCAATTTTATTTATTATTTCAAAGAACCAACTCTTTGATTCATTGATTCCTTGAATTGTTTTTTTAGTCTCTATTGCATTAATTTCTGCTCTGATGTTTATAATTTCCTCTCTTCTTTTGGCTTTGGGTTTGGCTTGCTCTTCTTTTTCTAAATGTTTCAGGTGAAGTATCAGATTGCTTATTTGTGCTCATTCTGTTTTCCTAATGTGGGAACTCAGTGCAATAAATTTTCATCTGAGGACCACTTTCATTGCATCCCACAGGTTCCAGTAAGTTGTATTTGTATTTTTGTTTGCTTGTAGATATTGTTCAATTTCTTCTTTAATTTCCTCTGTGACCCACTGATTGGTCAAGAATGTATTATTTAATTACCATGTGTTTGTGTGGTTTTTGCAGTTACTTTTATCATTAATTTCCAGTTTCATGGCGCTATGATCCGATAACATGCATGGGATAATTTCAATTCTCTTGTATTTACTTAAATATGTTCTGTGGGTTACTATATGGTCTATTTCAGAGAATGTCCCATGTACTGGTGAGAACAATGTATATCCTGATGTTGTTGGATGGAACACTCTATACATCTATCAAATCCATTTGTTCACAGGTGTGATTCAGTGCTGTTATTTCTTTGCTGATTTTCTGTCTAGTTGATCTATCCCTATGTGTCAATGGTGTGTTAATGTCCCCTGTTATAATTGTGTTATTATGTATTTGATTTTTCATTTCTGATAATACTTGCTTTGTGTAGTTGAGTGCTTTGGAATTCGGTACATATGTATTTAAGATTGCTATCTCTTCCTCTTGCAGTTTTCCCCTAACTAGTATATAGTGACCTTCTTTATCTCTTTGGCCCATTATTGTTCTGAAGTTCACATAGTCTGCAAACAGAATATCTACCCCTGCTTTTTTTTTTTTTTTTTTTTTT
>PVLA01004585.1:0-89895 GCA_004027455.1 Hydrochoerus hydrochaeris
GCTAAATTGCCCAGGCTGGACTCAAACTTCTGACCCTCCTGCCTCAGCCTGCCTCAGTGCCAGGAAGATTCTTAAATGAATAGCAGAAGCTCCCTCGTTGTCAATCAGGCAGCCTCATCCCTACACCCCAAGTTACCCCGTACACACTGTGAGTCTCCCAGTCACAGTCCTGTCCCCTGCTTCACCCTCAGGCTGCCGGGAAACCCTATGAGAAATTTTAGAAGCTCTTTGCGCTGAATTTCAGTTTCTCTTTCCTTCTTGGTATAGCTTCAGGCTCACCTGGGGCACCCACACCTACCTGCTCACTAACCCCGGCTCCACCTGCCCCTGCCTTTTAAGGCTAAAGTGGAGATTCACTTTTCACATTGCTATTTTCACCTTAAATACATCACCTGCAATTGCACACCCAGCCTGGATATAAAGCACAGCCATGCGGCTGGGGAAGCACTTGCCATCCAGTCATGGACACCACGACCCCCGTGTGGCTCCTGGTACCTGTGGTGCTGGGCTTGGCCACAGCAGGCCCCGTCCCCACTGCCAAGCCCACCACAGCTGGGAAAGTCTGCCACCTTGAGAGGTTTCTGCCTATGCCACCACGGGAGATGGAGGCCTTCAAGAAGGCAAAGGACGCCTTGGTGAGTGTCCGTGGTTGTGGGTGAAACTCCACCCAGCCTACGGGGGCCAAGCGGCTGGCTTTGTGGGCTAATCTCTGCCCTTTCCACCGTGGCGGCGCCTCCAGCCTTCCTCTGTGACTAACCTCCACCCTTCCTGCTGCTGGGTCACTCTGAACCCTCCTGCCACATCAGCCTTCGTGCTTGCTGCTATAAGCAATCCAACTCCACCACCCCCTGGGGTGAGCTAACTGCACCCTTGCTGTCTAGGAAAAGCAGCTCCTCCCGAGGGACTTTGGGTGCCACTTGAGCCTCTCTCCCAGGATCTGGGACCTGCGGCAGCTGCAGGTACATTTGAAGTCAGCCTTGCCCCTGTTCTGCGTCCCCTCAGGTGGCCCTTCCCCATCTCCCTGCTTGTCCCATTTAGGACACGCTCCTCGCCTGTTCCTCTCACTTCCACACTATCCAGGACCTTTGCGTCTTATTCTTCTGATCTGTCCCCAACCTGCCCATGTCCTGCTCCACACTGTTCCCCTCTGCCCACCTCTCACTTCCATCCCTTGGCCTGCCCCCCTCCCCTACCCCATACCAGGAATTGAACTCAGGACCTTGTACTCGCCAGGTAGATGCTGAGCACCTGAGCTGCATCCCTGGCCTCCTGGGCTCTTTCCAGGACCTGCTCCCAGCCATATCCACCTGTTCTCCCCATGCATCAGCTGTCCTCTCCTTGTCCCCTTGCCTGGCTCCATGCCATGTCCCATCAGACTTCTGTCACCCTCACTTGTCACCTCACCTGTCTCCCACCTTGTCTTTCTGCCTTACCTGCATCCCTCCTATCTGTCCATACCCTTCCTCTTGTGTCCCATCACCTGCCCCATGTCACTTGCCCTCCTCCCCATATTCCCTACCTAGCTCCACCTCCTGAGTCTTCTTACCTCTCTTTCCTCACCTGCTTCCCCTCACCTGGTCTTTCTCACCTCTCCAGGTGTGGGAGCGCCCCCTGGCCCTGCAGGCCGAGCTGGCCCTGATGCTAAAGGTCTTGGGCAACATGACGGACCCAGCCCTGGGGGACATCCTGGAGCAGCCCCTCCACATGCTGCATCACATCCATACCCAATTGCAGGCCTGTGTGAGTTCCCCCATCCCATGACATGGGCTCTGACGGCCCACCCCTCCCTGCTGCCCAGCCTGCCTCACAGCGCCCTCTCTGCCCACAGGTCCCGGCTCAGCCCACAGCAGCCCCCTGCCTTGATGATCCCAGACCAACCCACAGGTCCCACTTATCGCTACCTTGCTGGCAACAACGATTCAGCCAGGCCACTAAGGTGAGGAAGCAAGAGGGGCTGATGGCTGGGGGCATCTGGGAGCAGACTATGGGCAGCCCCTGAGAGACCTGTCTGTGTTCCCACAGGAGTCCCCAGGCTGCCTCCAGGCCTCTGTCACCTTCAACCTCTTCCGCCTGCTCAGCCGGGACCTGAGATGTGTCGCCAGGCCAGACATATGTGCCTGAGAATGTGGGCTACCCTAGCTGGTCTGGGACCCCAGGCCCTATTTATGCACTGCCTCTAGCTCAAGTTATTTACTCTCCCTCCTTATTTATGAACCTACAAACACTTACTCAGACCCAGAGCTGAATTTATTCTATTTTTTTATTTGTATACAATGCATAAAAATAAAAAACCACAGACTTGAAACCTTCTGTGACTGAGGAATCCTTCAGTTTGTGTGTATTGGTGACTGGGGGTGGATATCCATGTTCACAGGCAGGATTCATATGTGTGTCTGATATGCATGACTGCACCTGCTATGGATCTGTAATATTCCTCAAGGCAGCAGAGCTCAAAGGTGGGGTTTTGGGAGGTGATTGGATCACAAGGGCTCTGATGGGTCCCTACTCTGATGGGCTATCGAGAGGTGCTAGAGACTTAGGAGGTAGGGCAAGTTCAAGGGGGAGTTTGGAGGTGTCCTCTTGGGGGGCTCTACCTTGTTTGTGGCCCCTTCTGTCTGTCTCGCTCTGCTTCCTGGTTGCTATGGGGTGAGCAGCTCTGCATCCCCACATGTTCTACACCACAATGTTTGTCTTTGCCCCAGGCCAAAAACCACAGCACCAAACCATCATGGACGGAAACCTCTGAAGCCATGAGTCAAAATACATCTTTCCTCTTAAGTTGATTTCCTCAGGTATCTTGTCACAGTGCTAGGAAACTAAAACAATATCCAGCTGAGTGTCTCCCCAAGCCCAAGTCTAACGAAAGATGTGTAACGGTGCATATTTATACCCATGTTCATGCAAGTATGCATTTAGGTGCATGTTTATATGTGTCTGTCTCTCCCTGTCTGTTTGACTTGTATATTTCTCTTTTTTTATGTGTACCTAGGACAGATGAGGTCTATATCATTCAGGATGCTTTATTCTATAATAAGTAATCAGAACATGAAAATGGCCAAAGTAAAAATGAACTTATTCTAAATAAGAAAAAAATCAGATGGGTTTAAGAATAAAATGAAAAATAAAAGAAAGAAAAATCAGCTGGCAGAGCAGGTCTAGGACTGGTTAATTTATCCATCCGTATTGTGCTTGGGAAACTAAGTCTTTTCCTTTTCTCTTGGATGATTTCATGCTGTGGCTACTTCATGATCCCAAGATGGCAGCCATAGCTCCAGCTCTCCCATACAAACAACTTCCAAGTCATAACAAACCATTCCAAACTAAATGGAGTAAAATAACAAGCATCTTATTACACTCACAAGACCCAGCATCGTTAACTTGCCTCAGCTCTACAACACTCAGGGCCTCACATCTTCTTCCATTATTTTTTAGGTAGTGTTTGAGGCTTGTGTATGCTGGACAAGACCTACATCCCAGCCCCACTCACACTAATTAGAAGAAGGAGGCAGGCACATTCAACTATTTGATCTTTGACAAAGGGGCAAAAAACACCCTGCAGGAAACATAGCCTCTTTAATAAATGGCACTGGGAAAATTGGCTATCTACATGCAGAAAATTGAGCTAGATCCATATATCTCACCATGTATTAAACCAAAATCAAATGGGTTTAAATCTAAATATTAAAAATACTTATAGCCAGACGTGGTGGCTCACGCCTGTAATCCCAGCACTCAGGAGGCTGAGGCAGGAGGATCGTTGAGAGTTCGAGACCAGCCTGGGCTACAAAGTGAGCTCAAGTTCAGCCTGAACTGCATAGAGAGACCCTGTCTCAAAAAAAGACAAAAAACAACAACAACAAAAAAATACTTAACCAGCTAGAGGATAAAATAGGCATAGGCAGTAACTTTCTGAACAGAACTCAGTGACACAAGAAATAATACTGAGCATCAACAAATGGGCTCACATCAAATTAAAAAGCTTCAACACAAGAAAGAAAACAAGTAACAAATTGAAGAGACAGCTTATAGAATGGAAAATTTTTTACCGGCTATTCTTAGGCAAAGGATTAACATCTAGACTATATAAAGAATGCAAATTGGGTGTGGTGGCACATACCTATAATCCCAACACTCAGGAGGCTGAGGCAGGAGACTTGCTGTGAGTTCACGTCCAGCCTGAGCTACAAAGTGAGTTCAAGGCCAGCCTGCATTGCATAGTGAAATCCTGTCTCAAAAAGACAGAGGAAAAAAAAACCTCAAAAAATTAGACCTCTCAAAATGAAAGACCCAGCCAGGCGTGGTGGCTCATGCCTGTAATCCCAGCACTTGGGAGGCTGAGGCAAGAGGATCATTGCAAGTTCAAGACCAGCCTAGGCTACAAAGTGAGCTCAAGGCCAGCCTGAACTGCATAAAGAGACCCTGTCTCAAAAAAAAAAAAAAAAAAAAGACCAAAAAAATGAAAGACCCAATCAAAAAATGGGCAAGTAAAATGAACATAAATTTCTCAGAAGAAGCAATACAGATGACCAATAAATCCAGGGAAGAAATGTTCAACATTGCTAGCTATTAAAGAAATGCAAATCAGCCAATTGTGGTAGAACACCCCTGAATTCCCAGCACTCAGGTGGCTGAGGCAGGAAGCAAGTTCAAGGCCAGCCTGACTTACATGGGGGACCCTGTGTCAAAAACAAAACAAACAAAACACAAATTAAGACAACACTGAGATTCCATCTTATTCCAGAAAGAATGGCTATCATCAAGAAATCAAATACTAACAAATGCTGATAAGGCTGCAAGGAAAAAGGAGTCCTCCTACATTACTGGTGAAAAGGTAAACCAGTACAACAACTATGGTGATGAGTATGGGGTTTCCTCAAAAGACCAAAACTAGAAATCCCATTTGGCCAGCCATTCCCCTTCTGGATAACTTCCCCAAAGAGTTAGAGACATCATATTACAGGGATACATACATACCTGTGTTTATAGAAGCAAAATTTAAATTGTGTTTCTAAATTTCTAAATCTTGGAAATGGCCTATATGCCCACCAACAGATGAATGGATAAAGAAAATGTGTTATTTATATACAATGGAGTACTACTCTGTCATAAGGATAAACTGGAGAGATTTGACCAACCTACTTGGTACCACCCCTGTCCCTCAGGAGCTATTCCCAGTCCTCAATAAACTGTTCCTACTCTTAACCTCCTTTATCCTTTGGAATTCATCCTTTGATTTCAGAGGACACAAACTCAGCACATCTGACATCTAGCAGCTTGGAAATTATATTTCTCCTATATCATTTTGGAGATTCCAGTGAGATTATTGGAACTAGAGGTACCAAACTCCAAGTGATCGTGCTGATGGAACCAACAACTAGATCGGCCTGCTAAAGGGAGGTCATAACTGCTAAACTCTACCATGACTTTTATCCAAGACCCATTAAATTATCTCCATGGAGAAGACCCCTGACAGTGGTCTACCCTACACTGACCCTTCTCAGCTCAAAGCAGCTAGATCAAAGCTGCACCTTACAACATCCTCCCCTTACTATGGTTAGGGGTGCCTCTTCAGCGAGCTAGGTTAGATAGAAATGAATACACAGTCCGAGGGGGGTTGGCTGTCAGGGAAGGCAGTGAAAAGCGGACACATCAGGATTGTGGCTGCCGCTTTATCTGAAGAAGGCCAGGACTCGGGATAGGCACATGGCCCAACTGGGTGGTAATCAGCACCACCCAGTCCACTAAGTAGACACCCTTCAGACAGCAGGGTGGGTGACCAGAACACCTGAAGCCATCCTTTCCCTCAAAATGCTTTTGTTTTAGAAGTCATAGGCAAGGCTGGGTGTGGTGGCTCATGCCTGTAATCCCAGCACTCAGGAGGCTGAGGCAGGAAGATCATTGAGAATTCAAGACCAGCCTGGGCCACAAAGTGAGCTTAAGGCCAGCCTGAACTGCATAGCAAGACCCTGTCTCAAAAAGACAAAAAAAAAAAAAGTCACAGGCACACCAGAGTTAATGTAACCTTGCAAGATGACCTACTTCCCTACTGGTAAATATTAGCTAAGAAGCTACGTTTATAATCCTATAGGTTGATTGCAGTTTGACCCATGTTTTATCCACATTGTGACTTTGCCATGTAAATTACCCCTGACAAAAAACCTTGGTGGTAAATGTACCCAAGACCCTCCTGTCCTTCAGGAGCTATTCCTAGTCCCCGGTAAACCTTTCCTACTATTATTTAAAAAAAAAAAAAAAAAAAGCCCTGAGGCATTTGTAGGTAAATGGAGGCCCCCTGAGACCACAATGTTAAATTAGACACACTAGTTTAAATAGCACATGGTTTCTCTTATATGAAAACCCAAAATATAAGCAAAGAGCAAAATACAGTATAGTACAGTACAGGAAGTAGGGTGGTCTTCAAATGGAAAGGGACATAAAAGATAGAAGGGGAAGTGGAAGAAATGGGAAATGGCTTTTAAAAAAAGAAAATCAGAAAAAATGGAAATAGAGGGCCAGGGATTTAGCTCAGTAGTATAAGTGCCTGCCTGGCAAGCATGAGGTCATGAGTTCAATCCCCTGTACAAAAAAAAAAAAAAAAGGAAATAGAGCTTTTTCAAATGGGAAGGGAGGCCGGGTATGGTGGCATGTGTCTGTTGTCCCACTGCTTGGGAAGCTGAGGCAAGAGGATCACTGAGAGTTCAAGGCCAGCCTGGACTACATGATGAGACCCTATCTCAAAAAATTAAATGGGAAGGGGATCAAGAGTTGGAGGGAGCTGCTGGAGATTTAGCTCAGTGGCTCAAGCACTTGCATGGTACACATGAGGTTATGAGTTCGATCCCCAGTACCAAAAAAAAAAAATCCTGCTTACAAGGAGTTGGAGGGAGCTGGAAGTGATGACACATGCCTGTAATTCCAGCACTTGGGAGGCTGAGGCAGAAGGATTGCTGGATTGCTGTGAGTTCAAGACCAGCCTGGGCAAGAAAGTGAGTTCAAAACCAGCCTGAATAGAATAATGAAGCACTGTCTCAAAAAAGACTAAATAAATAGATAAATTGGAGGAAGTAGGGAGGGATGGACAGCAATGGGAATGAAAAAAATTAAAATGAATTATATACATGTACAAATTTCCCACAATAAATATCATCATTATGTAATGCAAATATATAATTTCTTAGTTACTTTTCTCACTGCTGAGGCAAAACACTCAACACCCACAAATTTATTTATCTCACAGTTTGTAGAGGTTTCAGTCTATAATCATTTGACTCCAAGGCAGGGTGGCATGGCAGAGGAAAACCAGTTCTATGGGCAAAAGGTAGCAAGGCAACAAGGCATGACCACAGCTTTTTCTATCCCTTATATCCTATCCAGGCTACTTAAAGGGGGTAACACTCACACCTTTAATCCTAGAGCCCTCAATCCTAGCATTGCCCCATGAATCATTTCCAGCATCACACACTCTGGACCAGCCACTTCCAAAAAAGCCCCACCTATGGCTGCACGAGGCTTTGAGGGGACATCTAGACAACAAGCCATAGCATTCTGCCTTGGCTCTCTATGGACTCATGCATATTCCTTTATGCAAAAAAAGGATTTAGTCCATCTCTAAGAGTTACCAAAGTCTAACAGTTTCAGCACTGCTAAAAAGTCCAAGTCCAGGGTCTTCTCTGAGATTTAAGGCAAATTGTTAGCTGCAAGAAAGTTAAACTCTTCCAACATCCAGTGGCACAAAATAGATGCCCTTCAAAAGTTACAAACAGGGGGATGGCAAGGAATAAGAACAAAGCAAGTCAAAAATCCAGCAGGCCAAACATTAAATCCCACATTTCCACTTCCAGTATTCCCAGCAATCTGTGGCAAGATGTGAACTCCAAAGGGCATAGGTAGCTCCACCCCTGTGGCTTCTGGTGGTTGTAGCTCTCATGGCTTCTTTCTATGGCTGGCTTTGCTCACTCCTTGCATCTTTCCTTGGATGATCCATGCTCCTGGATTCTCCAGCCCCCTGGGATCTCCACTGAACCTTCAGCTTCACACTCACAGCTTCACACACTGCCATTTCAGGGCACACTGCCAGGCCTCCCAGGCCTTTTTTTGAAATCTGGGTGGACATCTTCTTGACCGCACAACTCTTGCATTCTGTGTGAACCTGAAACCAGCACCACGTAAATGATGCCAAGGTCTGCTACCAGATGGCACAGTAGCCAGGCTTCCTTCTCTCTTGCCTGTAAGTGTTGAGTGTCTATGAACCAAATTCCAAGGAACAACTTCCCTAGGCCACCACCATTCTGGAACATGGTGCCCTGGGACTCTTTTCTCAAAGCAACATCTTTCCCTTTTGCAATGATGAGACTGCAAGGGTGTAGGCCTGCTGCTTCTTGTGATGCCCTCAGGCCATCTTTTCTATTTCCCTCCTCATCTTCAGCAATCAAGATCTGCTCTGCTCTATCTTTGCAGTCTACAATTTTACTAGAGCTTCCTTTCTGGCCAAACTCAAAACATCTTAAATCATTCTACTGGTTTCCTTGCTCTTTATTCTCAACAAAAATCTGACTTAAAGCCCTCAACAGTAGCCACTTCAACATTAGATTGCCTTGAAATTTCTTCTGCCAGGTTAATTAGTCTACCACTCTTAATCACAGTCTCAGGTAAAGTCTCTGGACATGAGCAAAATACAACAAACTTTCTGCCAAACTATAACACATCATCTGGAGTCCAACAGCCAACCCAGTCCTTCTTTCCAGCAGAAATTTCCCAGCCCGGTCTTTACTGGCAGGATTTCCATCAGCCTCTGGTCTTCTGAGCTCTGACCAGAATCTCCCATACAGAACAGGCAGCATCTCAGAACCTTTCCAAACTCTTCCCACAAGCCATTCCCAAAGGCTCCTGAACCACTTGGTCAAGTATAGTCACAGTAACAACACTATTCTCAGTACCAAATTCTTAGTCTTAGTTACTTTGCTTATTGCTGAGACAAAATGCCCAGTAACCACAAGTTAAGGGAGGAAAGTTTATTCAGTTAACAGTTTGTAGAGGTTTCAGTCCATAATCAACTGGCTCCAAGGCAGAGTGGCACAACAGAGGAGTTCATGATGAGAGAAGGTAACAAAGCAACAAAAGACAACCACACCTCTATCTGAGACAACTACAAAAATTTAGGCTGGGCATGGTGATGCAAGCCTGAAATATCAGCACTTGGGAGACTGAGGCAGTAGAATCACTACAATTTCAAGGCCAGCTTGGGCTACACATTGAGTTTGAGGCCAGCCTGAACTACATAGAGACCCTGTCTCAAAAAACACAAAAAACAACAAAAAGTTTTCATTACATTGCTCATACTTTGGTAAACAGCTCAACTCATTGGGGAAATATGGTGTATAACACATAATTGTGTAAAGCATGCTCTGGGGCTGGATGTATAGCTCAGTAGCACAGTGGTTGCCTAGTATGCACAAGGCCTTGGGCTCACTCTGCAGCATGGCAAAAATAAAGAGCAAGAAGGAAGGAGAGAAAGTGAGAGAAAGAGAGGAGAGTACTCTGTTCATTATTTTTCAAGGACAAAATTTTTTTTCACTTCTTTTAACACCTGCTTTCTTGTAACTTACAGTGGCTATACAAATAAGGGCTTCTTAAATAAATTAGTTGATGTAAAGACTTTATATAACCCCAGTACTCAGGAGGCTGAGGCAGGAGGACTGCATGAGTTCAAGGCCAGTTTGGGCCACATAAAGAGTTCAAGGCCAGCCTGGACTACATAATGAGACCCTGTCTCAAAACAAAAGAAAATCAAAAACAAATTTAAATAGAGCTTGACACTGGGTAAACCCCATGTAGGTGTTTGTTGTTGTTACTCTTATTATTTTAATTCCATTCCTGGTACAAAGGGAAGAAATTTCCTTCCTTCCTGTGCAATCCATTGGTACAAAGACCTGAGATGTGAAGCTATGGCAGCCATTTTGTAACTATGAGGTTCTGGGTTCATGCTTCAGCTCCACAAAAATAAAATGGCAAGTTTATACGTTTCAACCTAATATTTTGCAACCCTGTTTCACAGGCCACATGACCTGTGGCCAGTGAAAGGGTTGCATTCCCTCAATGCTGAAATCAGAGGGGATGGCCCAGCCATGTGGCCTCAGCCAATCAAAGCCCTTTCCTGGGATTTTTCTCTTAGGACTAGAGATTCTGCCATCTGACTTCTGGGCTATGGAAAGTCTGAGTCTGTCTCTAATAAATGACCCTTTTCCCCCACCATGTGTAGCTGAAAGAAAAGAATCTAAACTGAGGAGCAGAGAAGAGAAATGTGTGGGAAGAGCGTCTTAGAGGGGCTGAGTCCGTGTTTCTCCTGGCCCTGAGGCTCTGCTTTGTGAAGTTTTACTCTTATTTCTGTCTCTTTTTCAGCTGTATTGTGGAGTAGGAGCATTGTTCTTCTTCTACGAGGTTTAGTTTCTATCACTTGTCACCAGAAGACTCTCAATACTCCCTGACCATCCAGGGTGGGCCAGGCAGCTCCTCTGGGGTCCCACCGTCTCCTCAGCACGCCCCCCCATGGGCCCATTGTCCATCTGAGCTCCAGGAGAGCAGGGGCTGCATCTGCCCTGGTCACTGCTGCGTCTTCAGTGCCCAGCACAGGGCCAGCACAATGCCCAAGCTCTCCGCTTGGAGGCTGCTTGACTGTTCTCACCTTGTGTGTCTATTCCTTGGGTTCAAAGCCCTTGACTCTGAAAGACAAGTGTGTCACTGGCATTGACAGATCCTTCCCTATGACAGAAGAGAGAAGGGGGGGTTACACAAGGGGTTGGGCTAAGGACCATGTGAGTACCAAAGACATGATGAATAGATAGCAAGATCTGGGATGGCAATTCCTAATTCTCCCCGCTGGCCCATGCTGGGCAAGTGCACTGCCGCTGAGCTACATCCTCACCACTTTATATGTTAAAAACTGGGCTCACTAAACTGCACAGGCTCCAATTCACAGTCCTCCTGCCTCAGTCATCCAAGCAGCTGGGATTACAGGGATGTACCACTGCACACAACCTAATTTTGTTTTGAAAATACGCACACCCTATCCCCAAGCTGGAGTCTCCATGGGTATCAGATCCTGTACTCACCCGGCTGAAAACTCTCCACCAACCTCCCCTAGTTCTGAAGAATGACACGCTAACTCTTGACCATAGGCTACCAGGTTCTTTGGAGACTGCTGCCTGCTTGCTCCTTTTATCTTCTGTCCTCTCAGTCTCTTCTCACTCCATTCCAGCCACACTACCTCCAGCACTCCTCTGCCTCAGGGCCTTTGCACATGCTGTTATGTCATTGTTGCTTGGATTCCTTTTTCTTATCTTTTTCCAGAACATGTATCTTCAGCTCCAATTTTACACTCCTCAACCCCCTCCCCAAACTGAAGTAGGCCACCCAGTAACTCCCTGGGCCATCATCTTCTTTTCATTCCTCACTTGGTATTTATTTACGGTTACTTTTTTTTTCTTCTAGGACTGGGGAATGAATCAGGACCTTTGCACTGAGCTACATTCCATCCCTTTTTTTATTTAGTTTGAGACAGGGTGCCACTAAATCACTTAAATTACCTGTTCTGGGTTCAAATTTACAGTCCTCCTGCCTCTGCCTCACAGAGTGCTGAGATTAGAGGTGTGTGCTACCAGGCCTCTACCATTCATTATTGACATGCTTTGCTTGTTAGTTTGCTTCCTCTCCCCTCTGGGATAAAAGCTCCAAGGGGCAGGCTTCCTTGTGTTTAGTTTGTCTGTTTTTTTCATTGCCCTGCATTAAGTCAGGCACATGGAACATGTCCAACAAAGTTTCACTGAAGGCAGGTATAGCAGGGCACACCTGTAATCCCAGCACTTGTGAGGCTGAGGCAGGAGGGTCACTGTGAGTTTGAGGCCAGCCTGGGCTATACAGTGAGTTCCAATCCTGCCTGAACTACATAGCAAGACCCTGTCTTAAAAAACAAACAAAGCAAACCTTCATCGAGTGTCTCACAGACAATAGTTAGGTGTGCAGGATTTGGAGGTGGTCAGCTACCCAACCACGGCTGCCGTTTATGGACTTGTATGATACCCGGCGAGTTCCTCAACCTGTCAGAGCACCACTTTCCTCTTCTACAAAGGTGGGGGCACACAATGCATGTCTGCTGCAGGCTTTAAATGCGATTGTGCTTACTGTGGGAGTTGCTCCACTGCACGAGCACTGGGTGGCAGGCTTCTTACTCACCCTTCAGGAAGGGTTCGTGAGCGCAGTGTCTGGCTGGTGGGAGCCTTGCACGGCCTGGGCGTCATCACGAGTGACACGAATGAGTGTGGCCCGAGTGTGGCCGGACCACTGGGTGAGGCAGCCTCCTGGCCTGTGATTCTCTTGCGCTGCTGTCCTTGCTGCCTCCCACCCTGTCTGCCCAGATCCATCCTCCTCCCTCCTGCTCTGTTTCTATTTCTGTCTTTCTCTCCTCCTCCCCAGGCCTCAGGGGGCCCCTGGCTGGCTTGAAGCCTTCTTCCTTCTTCCCCAGGATGAGGAAGGAGTTTTCACGGCAAGCCCCCCACACATACCAGCTTCCCTTCCCTGGCTGTGGCCCCTCCCCACAGGCTTCTCCCTCCCCCAGCTGAGCCCACCTCACCAAGGCTCCCTCAGCTCTCCCTCATAAGCCTGCCCTTGGGAATACTCAGCCAAGGTCACAGGGCCACCCCGGCCTCCGACACAGCCCCAGTATTTAGTGACGAGCCCAGGAGGAGAGACCTCAGACAAATGACCTCTTTTCTCTAGTTCAGATGTCTGTCTATAATCGGGGACCAAGGATATCACCCTCACACAGCATGAGTGTCAGAGAGCGGGGCGACCCCTCAGTGACTATTCAGCAGCGTGAGCCGAGCTTGAGGACAGACGCAAAAGTCAGGCCACCTGCATTTTTTTTTCATTTTATTTACTTATTTATTCTTACGATGGGGGGGATCTGACCACGTTGCCCAGGCTGGTGTCAAATTTCTGGATTCAAGGGATCCTCCCACCTGGGCCCCCCAAATTGCTGGGGCTACAGGTGTGACCACCTGGCCCAGCTCGGCCTGCCTTGTTAAATACAAATTTTTCTTCTTTCTGGTTATCTTATCATGGGCACACTATTTAACTTTCCCAGACCTTGTTTATTTCATCTGTAAAATGGGATAACACTACCCCTGTTCTAGGGTTCTTGCAAGGCCTAAATGACGTAAGTGCTTAGCATATAGTAGGCACCTGTGAGAGCTATAGTTACTAGTTTATTTTTATTATTCCCCACTCCACGTCTGTGGGAACATAGGAGCAGCCTGTCTGCCAGTCTCTCAGCGGGTTAGCCATCCCTCCTTCAGTCTGACATGGTCCCTTGTGCTGCAGTCTAGGGCCCCCTCCCCCAAGACACACAGACACGCACACAGGTCAGCAGAGCGGCCTCGGACACAGAAAAAAGTTTAATTCTGCTGCGGCGGAGGGTCCCAGCTCCGGTAGGGAGGGGGATTTGGTTTTGGACTTTGTTCATGTGGAATTCATTTGGGGTACGAGGAAGGCATAGGAGAGAGTCTGGTCCTTCCTGTGGGACCTGCCCGGGAGAGCGGGGAGCAGGGAGTATAGATCTGGAGACAGGAAGACTGAGCTGAACCGAACCGAGGAGGACACAGGGACAGCAGACACAGGGACACAAAAAGGAGAGACCAGTAGGGCAGGACGGAGACAGACGTAAGACAGACGACAGAGGGCGGGACAAAGACAGATGGGGAGAGAGGATCCCAAGCCAGACCCGACGGGACCAGACCCGGGGAGGTGAGTGGGGTGAGGTGGGGCTTTGGAAGCCGCCGCGGGACAGAATAGGATCTAGTCCAGCCAGATACAAGAAATGGGCCCCTCGCCCCTGCCCCGGGTCCCGGACTGGGGGAGGGGGCTCGTGTCTCAGTGCTGCAGTGTCGGGGGGCCCTGCCCCTCCCCGCGCTTCGCTAGTAAGGCACCGGCTCCAGCGAGGTACGCGAGCGCGCGGGGGGAGGGGCGGGCGGGGCTGGGGGCGGGGCCTCGAGCCCGGGTGGCCAGGGAGGCCCCGGTGCTGGCGTCCAGGTTCTGCGCCCTGGTCCACCCCTGCGTCCGGGCGGCGGGGGCGTTGGTCCGTGGCCCCCAGGCATCCCGTTGCCCGCCCGCCGCTCACTCACACGGTACTCTCCAGCATCCACTCGGTGCTGGTGAAGGCCAGACGCGCCCTGGCAGAGCCCAGCCCGAGGTCTCCATCCTCCCCGGCCGCGCCCCCTCCGGCCCCGTCCAGGTGTGGCGTGGACCGGTGGCGCTTTGTCCGCCGGGCGCGGCGCGGGTAACTGTGGCTCTGGAAGAGTGCCCCGTAGTCCCCGTCGAAGGAGTAGCGCTGCTGCGGCCTCGGCCGGGCAGAAGCCGCCCCCGGAACCAGAGCTAGAGTCGGGGGCGCTGAAGCTGGCGGCCCCAGGGCCCCAGAACGGCTCCTCCGCGGCCCCGTCCCGGCCCGAGCCTCCTCCCCAGAAGTTTCCTCCGACGGCAGCAGGCACAGCGAGGTGGCTGAGCCGCCCAGCGAGCGTCCCAGTACCACTTCTGGTTCCACGGAAGTCGCCTCGGCCGCGGTGGCCTTGGCCTCCACGGCGATGGCAGCAGCAGGTGGCGCCGTCACCTCGCGCCCCGGTGCCACCTCGCGCAGCGCCTCATAGCGGTCCTGCGTTGGCGGGGCAGCCAACTGCGCACTTGCACCATTGGTCTGCGAACACACGTGGCTGACCCGCGGCGGCGACCTGGAGGTGCCCTTGCCTCGGCGACTGTCCCCATCGCCATATACCTTGTAGCGAATCATGAGCAGAACGATGAAAACAAGGACTGAGGCGACAATGACGCCCCCGATGGCGATGATCATGGTGCCACCCAAGAAATGGGCCCTCAGCGGACGGCAAGGCGCAGGATCCCCAGCAGTGGTAAACTGCACACAGCCCACCACTCTTGTAGCCGGCAGGGTCGTGGCCCCGTCGTCGTAGACTGCCAAAACGCACAAGTCATAGGCGCGGCCTGCTGCCAGATCATTCACCAGGAAGGTCTGGCTGGTGGACGGGATCATCCTGTAGGAAGGGACAGGATAGGAGCAATTAGGCCCACTCTGAACCACTCCCCTTCACCTTAGGCCCCACCACAGTGAACACAGGGGATGGAAAAGTACTGGCAGTATCTCACCCCTCTCCACCCCTGGGCTGAACAGCAGCCATTCGCCAGAGGCGCAGTTCCCCCCTTTCAGAACTGATACAGACCACACCTCTTGTCTGCAGGCCCTGCCTTCAGACCCCCTCAGCCCCACCTGGCTGGCTCATCACCCATTTTCCCCAATGGACACATGCTGGTGCCTGCCTGGAAGGAGTGCTATATAGCATTCACCCCTGGCCTCAAGGGACACGCCTTCTTAGTGTGTCTCACTCCTGTTACCACAACTGCCATTCAAGCTCCCTCATCTACAGGTATTTACCATGTATGAAAACTGATGCTACTGGCCACTCCTCCCTATCTGCACACCCCACCCCCACTCAGGTGAAGGGGAGATGGGAGGGAAACCATGTCACAGGCCCCTCCCTTGTGTCTGCATGCCCCACCTTTGGGTAAAACATGAAGCTTCTGGCACAAATTCTGAGCCCCTCAGCTACCCACTTATGGGACCACTGCTACAAGCTACTCCCCTTCATATAGAACTGTGGTTCCCAAGTCACACCACACAAAGACCAAATAAGAATGGCTCCACCACTGTGCTTAGGCCCATATACACCCTTCGAGTGCCTAGACCTATACCACCTGAAGTCACCAATCACACCCCCAGAGTTCCACCCATAACTGCGCCGAAGGTAGCCAGGCTACTCTTTTCTTGCTCTGGGCCTCTCCCCTCAAATGAGGAGCAGTGTGGAGATTCAGTGAAGCTACCCAAGTCTGGGAGCCAGATTGCCTGGGTTTGAATCTCTTCTCTGGCCCTTGCAAGCTCTGTGAGCTTAGCTAATTTTCTTAACCTCTCTGTGTAACATTTTCCCCAAATGACAGTAACTCCTGTAGCAGAGACGGTATGAGGAAGGAAAGAGTTAACATACCCAAAGCCTCGCACTTAATATCATCATCAGCTTCTGTCCCATTGAATGTTGGCCAGGAACCTTTGCTGTGGCTCCTACTCCTGCCAATCACACTCTCCCGCATCTGTGAGAGCCACCCTTCTTCCCCTGGAGGGCCACACCTTGGGGCCTTGGCCTTCTGCTGTTGAGCACATCCCCTTGGCTCTGAGTCCAGGCCCGCCCAGTCAGCACACATGGATTTGCCCTCCAGCACTCATCCTCACAAGCCCTCCTCTCCTACAAAGCCTCTTAGTGGCTCACCTGGGACAAGGACCACCCCTTCTTCTTCCTGGGACCTTGCAGAACAATCTCCACCCCTCAGAAAGGCCATGCCCCATCTCCACCGCCCTCTTACCTCTTGCAGAAGCTCCACCTTTCCCTCCAGCTGGGCCACTTTCAGGTTTGCAAGCCCCACCTTGGGTATCCTGCCCCCAGGAGGGTGCCCACTACCAAGAGCACCCTCCACCCAAAGGCTTCAGCACAACCCCTGCAAAGGCTCACCCACTCCCCCTCCTACCTTACTCTGACTTTTCTCAGACCACTGCCACTCTGTTCTACCCAACCTGGGCCCCTCCCTAGCTTCCTCTTCCCCTCCTCTCTCTGAGAGCCTTGGATTCCCTAACTCCTTCCCTCAAAATAACTAGTTGCTAGGGGCTCCCCTTTTTCAAGGACAGAGACTGGCTCCTTAAGAAAGCTGGAGCCATGTGTCTCTAATTGGCTGCAAGACCAGAGCCAGCAGCTGAGCAGCTTTCTGGTTGGATGTCACCTCCACCCATGGTAGCAGTGAAGAAGTTAACCCCTGCAGTGCCATAGCACAGCATCTGCAATGGGGGATGGAGGACTAGATCGGTGGCCCTAAGAGGAAAGGAAAAGTCCCAAAATCTGTTGCCCAGCTGGGGACATATATGCTTACAGCTGCATACATGCAGGGTCTGGGGGCCTGATAACTGTCCCCATCCCATCTTGTGGTGGCCATGATTCAGAAAGAATTAAAGAGAGAAACAGAGAGGTGGAGAGTCACTGAAATTGAGTCATATACAAACAGGTATTATCATCTCCCTCCATCCCTGCCTGGTAAACAGCAGGCATTCAGTAAAAGTGTCTTCTGCATGAAAAGGACAGCTCTGCTACTTTCCGTATGACCTCAATTTCTCCATCTGTAAAATGGGAAAGAGCTGTGGGAATAAAGTAGCCACCTCGAGAGCACCTCATGAAGCTTCCTGATTGGTTCACTTGTTTGCCTGCTTTTTCTAAGATTAGGCTTGGCTGCTTTTATGTTAGTAGGCCTAAGGCCCAACACAAGATCTGACACACAGTAAGTATTTACTCAGTGCTTTGTGACCCAAATCAACACAAGGAAAATAGGTGGATGTGGTGGTATACTCTGTAATCTTAGCACTCAGAAGGCTGCAATAGGATGATTGTTGTGAGTCTGGGGCCAGTCTGAGCTACATAATGAGTTCAAGACCAGCCTGAACCACATAGCAATATCCTGTCTCAAAAGAAAAAGAGGAAAACAGAACCAAGGGATGGAGTGGCATTTATTTATTCAACCAGCTATGGAAAGATGCCTCCAGGCCTGCAGCCATGAGAACACTGGGAAAGGCAGAGATGGAGGCCAGGAGGCAGGCTTCTGTGAAGGTCTGCACCCAAGAGCTAGGGACCCCCAGGTGAACTCAAACACAAGGCCAGGCATTCAGCAAGGTATTCCTCAGTGCGCCTGAGGGAGGCAGAGACAGGGATAGAACCGTAAGTCAATTGCCATCTATCAAGTGCCCACTGTGTGCCATGCCCACTGTGTACCAGCTCTGTGGCCAACAGCTGCATAGAAACCACTGAGCTAGAGATGCCACAGGGCTAAGGCAGTGGTTCTCTATGTTTTATGAGTTGAAGGCAGGGACCTGATGCCCTGATCTCCCAGCATCCAGCTCAGGACCTAGCACAGAGCAGGAGAAGTGCCCAACAGGGACAAGAGGGAGAAAAGGAAGAGACAGAATCCCAGAGATGAAGGGAGATGGTAACTGCCATGTCTGTCTATACCATACAGGTCTGTCCCCATCGGGGCAGTGGCTTCTAACCCAGGGTAGAAATAACTTGTATTTTTCTCATACTTTATTATTTTCTGGTCTTCCAATGTACTCAATGTGTTGGTATAGTAGTACTGATATATAACTAGTAAATAGAACTGTAACTGTAAATATACATGTGTATATTTACACACTTAATTGATGAGGTACATGACCAGACCCCTGTGGCCAGCAGTGATAGTGACCATGATGTCCTTTAGATCTCACTCTAAACAGCCGATCACCCTGTGCTGCTTCACTACAATAACTCCAGTGGTCAACTCTGGTCTGCTCATGTAGGTGCTCAACAAATATTTGCTAAGTGCAAGAAAATAGAGACAGTGAGACAGAAACAGAGGAGAGAGGAGAAAGAGCCAATGAGGGCCTGGGACAAGTTGACAAAATCTTCCAGAACCCCATCTGAGTAAGAAGGCCAAGACCTTGCAGGGAGGAGGCTGGATCTGGGAGAAGGTCCTGGGGCCGCAGTGTGTGTGCACACACACACATACACACACACATGCACATGCACGCACCTGTAGACGAGGGAGTCATCCGCCGAGCTGTTATACTGGACCTGGTACATGCGGATGCCAGGTACTGGCCTCTGGGCGGGCCATCGGATAAGCACCGAGCTAGAAGTGAGTTCCGCCGCCACCAGTCTGCGCTCAGCAGAGGAATCGTTGGCACCAGGTCTGCCTGGTGTGGCGATGTCAGAGGAGCCGGGCTCAGTGAGAGGCGGTGGGGCAGCCGGTGGGGGTGCCATGAGCGGCAAAGGTACCACACACACCTCCACAGGTGCCGTGGCTTCCCCCGCTGCATTGGAGGCAATGCAAGTAAATGTGCCACTATCCCGCAAAGTGGTGATGGTCACATCCAGCGTCCCATCCCCCCGGACCCGGGTCCGGCTGGAGTTCCCCAGCAGTCTCCCATCAGGCGCCACCCAATGCACCACAGGCTCAGGGTCCCCCACCGCCCGGCAGCGCAAGCTGACCGCCTGACCCTCTACCACCAGGGCCCGGCCCCCAGCCTGCCGCGTGATCAGCGGGGGTTCACACAGGAACTCCTCCTCAGGGATGGACCAGAAGTAGCGGTCAGTGAGGTGCTCAGGAGTGGCGCAGGTCTCCAGGTCATCCTCCCGGGTCAGCCGCCGTAGCCAGAGCAGCTCGCAGTTGCAGTGCAGTGGGTTTCCACCAAAGCTGACAGTCAGCGGTGTGGGTGGCTTGGGTCCCCCGCCCTGGGACCTCAGGAAGAGCCCATCAGGTGGGAGTTTGTGCAGGCGGTTGGAGGTCATGTCCAGGCGCACCAGCTTGTGCAGCTGCACGAAGGTCCCCTCTGCGATGTGGTCGATGAGATTGTGGTCCAGAGTAAGTGTGTTGAGGTTCACCATCTGGCCCACGGCCTCCCACGGCAGGGCCTCTAGGTTGTTGTAGGACAGATCCAGGTCCTCCACAGTGGACAGAAAGGCATCAAAGGCAGCCGGTTCCACCTTGCGGATCTGATTGTTGCCGAGGATCAAGTGGCGGAGGTTGCCCAGGCCACGGAGCTGGTCACCGCGGACCTCGGCCAGGCGATTACTGTCGAGGTGCAGGGCACGGAGGGCGCGGAGGTCTGCAAAGGCGCCGGCCGCCACCTGGCCGATGGTGTTCCGGGAGAGGGTGAGATGCACCAGGCTGGTCATGTTGGCAAAATCGCGGCGGCGCACAGCCGCGATGAAGTTGTCGGTGAGCCGCAGCTCCACCACGCGCCTGTCAATGGCAGGTGGCACAAAGAGCAAGCCGGTCTTGGCGCACAGCATGGTCAGCGTGGGCGCCACGTTCTGGCAGATGCAGCGGCCGGGACACGGCTGGGCGTGAGATGCCCCGGCCCAGAGCAGCAGCAAGAAGGGCAGGGCAGCAAGTGGCGGCGAGAGGAGCGCCGAGGCAAAGGGGCCTGGAGCCATGGCGCAGTGGGAAGGCAGGAGTGGGCAGTGAGACCTGCAGGGACACAGACAGTTACCCAAGCACATGGCTCAGTTGATACCCGGCAGCCCTGGTGAGAATCAGACCTGCACCCCTGCACCCAAATCCCTAGGCCCTGTGGGACAGTGACAGGACTCGACAGAAGGCAGCATGCGTTCCACATTAACAGATGATTATACTTCCATGCTGGCTGCTGAAGTGCCACCACCCCTCCCTTGAGCACTTTACCCCCACCTCTGCCCCTTTTCTAGGAGCTCTCATCATCTCGAAACAAAAAAGGTGACACCTGGCCCAGCCTGGGCCCTTCCCTATCCACCAAATATTTAGAGATCACGGACAACTATGATTTAAGGCTAGAGATGCCAAAGGCATACTCTCAATTCCAATCCCAGCTGTGACACTTACTAGCTGTGTGACCTTGGGCAAGTGTCTGAACCTCTCTGAATCTCGGTTTCTTCATCTGTAAAAAGGAGATATAAGTCTTACTTCTATGAGGACTGGGTGGATTAGTGAACATGGTTAACTCAGAACACTGCCTACCACATAAAATGGGCTTAATACATCCAAGTGATCATCATTGTCATCTTCAAGTGCCTAACAGGTGCCAGGCACAGAACTGTGCACTATTACACGGAGCAAGTGCTTTGCACAGAACTGTGCACTATTACACGGAGCAAGTGCTTTGCACCCAAACAGATTCAGGCTCAAGTCCTGGCTCCCCGTTTGTTAGCTCTGTGACCCCACGCCAATGTTTTCCCCCAGTAAGGCTGTCATTCCTTGATTTGTAAATTGGAATAATGATTATACCATCTTCACTAAACTAACACATAGGGACCCCTGAACACAGGGCTGCTGGCACACAGTAAGTCCTCAGTAAAACTTAAGGTGGCCCCTTCCACTTTTGGCAGAGCACAGAATGTGGAAGTAGGAGGGGCTGAGAAATAGGCATCAGTGTCCTCCTCTGGATGTGGCTGTGTCCTGGGCTCAGCTAAGCTCTGCAGGAGGACCTACTTTGGTGCTCACATCAGTGGGAACACAAGACTCCATCCAGGCCTACACATGTACACACACTCACACTATGCCTATGCTCCAGGCAAAACCTTCCAGCGGGGATTCCCCCTGCAGCATCTGCAGCCCACGACCTGCCAGCTCCCATCACAACAGTAGGTGGGTGGGGCGGGAGGGTGAAAAGGGACAGATGAGACGAGGGCGACCCTGAAGGGGTTTCCACCCCACCCTGCCATGGACCCCAACCTCTGCTGTCACGTCCCAGGAATCCATTGTGAGGCAGGGACCATGTATGACCTTGATCCTTCTGCCCACGGAAGGGGGAGTGAGGCTAAGAAAGTCAGGGAGAGGCAAAGAGGAAGGGGACAGACTGACAGAAAGAGACTGAGAAAGAGACAGAGTCTCAAAGAAGCAAAGGATGGCAAGGGGGTGTGGTTCCATGGCAGACCAGTTGCCTAGCATGAGTGAGGCCCTGAGGCTCATCCCCAGTGCTGCAATAAATTACAAATTTTACAACTGAAGTGACAGTGAGGGAAGAAGACAGAAAAATTGAGAATGAAGGAGACCTACAGAAAAGAGATGGAGAGAGAGATAGGGATATACACAGAGATAAAGGTGGAAACACAGACAGTGAGCAAGAGAAAATGCTAAAGAGACACAACTGCAAGAGACAGAAGTCAGACAGAGAAAAGCAGGCAGGCTCAGGGTGTCTGCCATCTCCGGGCACCACGCCCCCAATGCGCTTTCCCTCCCCCTAACACACTGCTCGGTATGGACTGAAACCCTTGCTCAGGGAGAGACACCATGACTAAGAACTTCAGCTCAGCCCCTACTTAACTGCAGGGTCTCTGGGGCTCAGAACCCCAATCTGTGAAACCAGTGCAGAGCTCACCTCCTACAGCCAGAGGAAGGCTCAAATTAAAGGAAAAATAACAGCAAGGAAAACAGCTAACATTTATTGAGATCCATTGTATCCTACAGGCCAGAATCCAAACCCCATGTGAATCTGGATTCACACCCCAAGTCTTTGATACGTGACTTATGGGACTCCTCTGACCACAGTGTTCATCTATGAAAGGGGGATGATGATAGGACCTATCATAGGGTTGCTGTAAGGATTCATTAATATTTTCTAACATATTTAGCACAGTTCCTGACAAGAGGAAATCCTACCTAAATGTTAGCTACTGCTATCATCATCACCATCATCATCATCACCATCATCATTTTGCTGTACTAAACCCAACACCTCTGCACTGAACTATATCCCAGTCCTTTTTATTTTTTAATTTTTAGACAGGGTCTCCCTAAGTCATTCAGTCTAGGTTCAAACTTGTATTCCTCCTGGCATGATCCCCCATGCCTAGTCTTTTGTAACTAAGGCTCTTTCTCAGCTCCAGCAGGTCAGACTGTTGGGTCTTCCTTCATTCAAGCACAGTAACATCCCATAACCATTCAACTTTCTCACTCAGATCTTGAAACTCTCTTGCACCATTCACTGACATCATGAGGGAACCCTCTTTCCCAACCCCTTTATCCTTCCTGTGAAAGGATGCCATATCCTAGCCTGAGACCCCCTACCTGTGCCCTAGAGCTTCCTGGGCACCTTAAGCCCTCACCCACCTAAGACACCCCTGGGTTGGTCACCACTTCCCCATCTGATGTGGAAGTGGAGGGGCACCTGCCCCTCTGGACACTGCTGAACCCAGCACAGGGGTCCCTGCTAGGAAAGGGCTAGACCCCAGCTGGCTGCATCACTCCACATCTCTCTCCCTAGCCTGAGGGCACCACTCACCTCTCTTCAGGGAGTCAGGGCCTGGGCCAGTACCTGCAAAGGAACAAAACCACCCCGTTAGCATCTTCTAGCTCCTTTCAGAGTCTTAAGGCCTCCCTGGGAGTCAATCTGAACCTAGGAAATCAGTGCAGTGATCACACTCAGCCCTCCTACTGGGGGCTCTGCATAGTCTCAGAGGGACCCAGAAGTCATCGCTAGAAACCTCACCCAGTTCACCGTCCAAAACCCAGGAATCTGGGATTTGCCTTTTGCTGTCAGGAGTCTCAGGAGCCACACCCCCCAGCCCCCTCTTCCCTCCTGCCTCCAGATCCTGGAGTCTGGGATGGGTCCTCTCCTCCTTCAAATTCAGGATTCTAAGTTCCCAGGCTCCCCCTTCTCAGACCTAGGAGTTTGGACCACATACTTCCTCTTTAGAATCTCAGAATTCACATCTTGGCCCCAAACTTCAAAGGCCGAGTGGCACCAAGAGGTGGGGAAGGCCCAAAAGTTTCCATCCAGCCCACTCTTAACATGTATGGACACATCCAACCCACACGGCCACAACTCGAGGCTCTGCACCAGGACTTCCATGGACATGCCAGCAAGATCCGAGTGCTCCCACCTTCAGTGGGCACATGACCTAGTGTCTGGGTCCCAGAACCCTGGCATACCAGAGCCTCAATCCCACTGGCCAGAAGTGGGGTCAGCCTTATACCAGTGGTGCAGGTACATGTGGCCTGCACATTTGAAAACATGTAACCTTGCTCCCAGAGACCAACACTGAAGCAAAAATGGACTCATAACATAAACATGCACAGACCTTCCAGGTTGACACACCTATGTGCAACATACAACACTGACTTTCTCTTACACATGCACACTCACAGATGCACAGACACAACAGAGAAACCCAGGTGCCCCCTAACAAACAATCAGGTACCTGCACCTAGAACAGATATACCTTGCACACTCACCAACATGCTGGAATGCACACATATAACGGACACATAACTGCACAATCAATAATACACAGGTGCACATTCTTACATGCCCAAACACACTCATGCAACTTTGAGTTTCCATGCCGCATACCACTGATACATTCCCACAGTGAGATAATACACACATGCATACACTAGTTGCTACACACACGTACACAGAACCACAAGCACACACAGACATTCAGAAAGCTGAGAACTCTGGGACAAGCACACATAAAAATCTACCTTTGCAGACACAAGATGTTCACTAGAAAGCGCCACATACACAACAGTCCCGTGAGGGATTTACACACTTAGAAATGCACACATAATACTAAACTACAGCAGCACAGTCAACAGACAGGCCCAGTGTCACACTCACTCACAGTCATGGACACACATTCCTCCGGCACTGAGGCACCTTGCCCCACCTACTTGCCAGGCCACACAAACCCTTCCAGCCTTCCCAGCACATTACCATCCATGCCCTCCGCCCCCAAATCAGGACTGGAGCCAGAGCCAGAGGTCAGGGTTCATCAGGTGGAATCTCACAGGGTTGAGAGGGGTTTGGGTTCCAAACAGGGTTCCAAGGAGATTCTCCCACCAGCAACCCCAGAGGTCCCCCAGTCTGGCCATCAGGACACAGGCAACTCTGGCCCCAACTGCCAGTATCTCGCAGGTAAGGAGTAAGGGTGGGATGGTGAGAAAAGGCCAGGTCTCCCCCCCTACCCTCCCCAACCCCAGGGCCCATCTGTCCATCCCTCGGCCTCTCATCCCTCCATCTGTCCACCTCCCGGCTGCCCATCCCCCCAGCCACTGGAAAGGGGAAGACATGGCGGTCTCCCCCAAGGACCGCTGAGGAGCCCCCCAGTTGACATGGACCGAGGGAGCGGCAAACTCCCCTCCCCCAAACCCACACCAAGGCCTGGACCCACAAGGTGCCGAGCCTCTGCTCCCGGCAGGAAACCTAATGTGGACTCTGACACACACCCTCGGAGACATACAACCCGCAGACACACACATACACACACACACGCACACAAATGGACACCAGAATGAACACACCCGGCTACACGGACCCTCGGATGGACATCCAACCCAGACACAAACATCCAACGCAGCTAGCGGCACACACGCCGGCTGGGGGACCCGCACCTGGGCACACAACCCACGCACACACACCTGCACACAGCCCCTCCGAGGGGCGCGCGGCAGCCCCCAGACACACCGCCGGAAGGCAGCCGCGCCGGGGCGCACACGCACGGCCGGACACACGGGGCGGCTCGGCACCCCGCACACACCCGGATGGCCACACTTGCGGGCGCCGCGCACGCCGGCGTCGGGCACCCTGGGCCGCGCGAGCGCACCGGGCCCGCCGCAGCGCCGCGGACACACTCACACTCGCACGCCCGCGCCCACACTGGCGCCCCTGGCCGCCCCCCGCCATCGCCGCTGCGGGCCGCGCTCACCCAGCCCTGGGAGGCCCCGGGCCCGGCCCCGCCGCCGCCGCCGCCGCCGCCTCGCTCCGCGCCATGGTGGGGGGAGGGCCGGGGGAGGGGGCGCGGTGCCGCGGGGCCGCCTCCCTCCCGCCTCCCGCCTCCCGCCTCCCTCCGAGCGGCTGCCGAGCTCCGCCCTCCGCGCAGCCCGGGCCCCGCCGCAAGGGGGGAGGGAGCGCCGCGCCGAGGGGCGGCCGGGCGGGACGGCCGCATGCCCAGCCCCCCGGCCCGGGCCGCCGCAGACCCCTTCTCCACTGCGGAGCCGCCGCGGGCCCGCCCCCGACCCCTCCTCGGCCCCACCCCCAGCCCTGCCGGCCTCCCGAGAGACCCCCCCCCCAGGCCACACCTCGACTGGCAAGGGGACCCAGGTTGGTCCAGCTGAGACCTCGGACCAGGTCCCGACATCCCCAGGCACCTCAGAGCAGGCCTCACCTCCTTGGAGAAACCCAACCATGTTGCAAATCCACCCAGGACCACAAACGGTGTCCTACTCTCCTTGGTGACCTCAGACTATGTTCCACACTCTGGCAGGGACCCCAGACGGTGCCCCCAAATGCAGAGGGACCCCAGATTATAGCTCAGCACCCACAGGGATACAGACCAATGCTCAGCGACCCTAAATCATACCCTAACATTCGGGGGGACCCCAGACCACACCCTAATATCCAGGGAGACCGAAGACCATCTGTCAACATCCAGGAAGACCCCAGATCATGCCTTACTTTCTCTGGGGACTCAAACCATATTTTGTAGCCAATCACATGCACAAACTGGATCCCACTTTTTTCAGGGTATTTCCCTTCCCCTCCACCCCAGCAAAGTCTTTTTTTACCTTCAAAGACCCTAAGCCATCCCCTGGTCCCCAACAGGGATTCACGATCACGCCTAACTTCCAGGGACCCCCCAATATATCTCCTTATGGAAGATGCTTAAACATTCCCCATTACCCACCGGCCCCCCATTAGACCCCAGACCATGTTCCAACCCTCTTGGGAACCTTAGGTCTTTCCAACTCTCCCTGCCTTCAGGGCACTCCTTAGTGTCCAGAACCCTTGATTTGCCCTAGATTCTTTTTCATCCCCCAGCAGCCCTGCTCCCATGGGAACCCCCGACTCCTTCCCTTGAACCCTTCTCCCTCACTGTGCCTCCTGTCCTCTTCAGACCCCTCTGAGCCTCCCTCAAATGCCACTGAGTGTCTCAGACCAAGCACCATCCTCTCTTTCTGAGCTATTCACAAGGCCCCCAACCCAGTAAGACCTCACCTTAAAATCTGTCTTACCAGGACATGGTAAAACACAACTATAATGCCAGCACTCGGGAGGCTGAGGCAGGAAGATCACAGGTTCAAGCCTAGGCAGGGCAATTTAGCAACTTACCAATACCCTTTCACAAAAAGTAAAAAGGCTACTGGGTGTGATGACACACTCCTATAGTCCCAGCACTTGGGAGAATGAGGCAGATGGATCACCGGTAGTTTGCAACCAGCCTGGGCTACATAGTGAGTTCAAGGCCAGCCTGAACTACATAGTGAGAACCTGTCTCAAAAAGCAAATAATAATAATTATTATACTTAAAAATTTAAAAGAGCTGGGGATATAGCTCAGTGCAAGAGCCCTAGGCTCAAACCCAGGTACTGGAAGAAAAAAAAAGTTTTATCACAGTCCTGGACTCCTGGAGCCTCAATCCCTCCTCCTTTAGATCCCACTGGATGGAGGCCCGAACTCCTCCCAGGTACCCTTCCTCGCCATGCCACGCAGGAAACTCCCTGAGCAAAGGCCTTGGAAGAGCCTCTTGCTGTGAACCCTGACCCCACTCACAACTGTGAAATGCCCCAGGGGGACACTCTGAGCCTCCAGATTCCTCCACATACCATTCTCATCCCTTTCACAGTTCCTAGTGCTCCTTGCTAGAGCTTGGGGGTCCAGGGCTGGCAGCACAAAAGTGGGGGAAGGAATAACAACAAAAGTGAACATGAATGTAGCACCACTATGTGCCAGCAAAAGCCCAAAAGGTTTTTTTGTTTTGTTTTGGTTTGGTTCAGTTTTTTAGGGGGGGGGTACCAGGAATCAAACTCAGGACCTCACACTTACCAGGCAGGTGCTGCACCACTGAGTTATAGCCCCAGCCCAGCCCCACGGAATTTACATGTGTTACGTCATCCAGTCTTCACAACCAACCAGCTGGGGGAAAATCACCAATTCACAGATTAGGAAAATTGAGGCATAGAAAGGGCTAATGATTTGTACAAGGTCGCACAAATAGTAAAGGGTGGAACAGGATGCAAATGAAGCAGAAAGAGGCATGAAGGCAGGTCTGACAGGAGGAGGAAGGAAGTGGGTGAGGAAAAAGAGACAGCTACACATGAAGATGAGGAAACCAGAGTAAGGTAGAGGTGACCTCACTCACAGAGTCTCTCCGGCCCTCTAAGCTCTGACCGCTGTGCCCCCTCAGCTTCTTTCCTGACACTTGTCGTCCACCTTCGATGATGACTTTATTTCTCTAGCGCACCGGCTCAGCAGCCCCTGGGCCTTTGCTCTCTTCTTTTTGTGTGACCCATCCCCTATTTTCATTCACATCTTAGATGTAAACTCTCCAGAGAGACTTGTCTTTTCCATCCCTAATTTACACACACACACACACACACACACACACACACACACCCCTAGGCTCCCACTGGGATCTTCAAATTACTTTGAAATACATAAAAAAAAAAAAAAAGGCGGACTGATGGATGGAGAAATGGCCAGCTATGTAATACAGCAAGGACAGTGAGATGCTCACAGGAGACTTAGGTGCAGGGCAGATGGATGTGCATTATAAACTGATTTCTCCTTTGCTGCATGTTTGCAATTTTTCATAATAAATGTGGAGAGGGAGCGGGAAGAGGATTCTTCTAGAGAATAAGAGGCAGGAAGGAACCCTGAGCGATCCCACCATTCCTGCTGTCACATCGGCCTCCTCTGTTCATAGCACATTTCATGCTCTGGAAGGGTCTCATTTGGTTCCTGGCTCACCTGTTTATTGTTTATTTAGTAGTTCATCATGATTTTTTTTTTCCTTTGGTACCAGGGATCTAACTCATGACCTTGCACTTGCCAGGCAGGCGCTTATGCCCCTGAACTAAATGCCTGGCTCCATGTCTAGTCACTGAAATCTAAGCCTCTCCAACGGTATGCGCACCCATTTCCTTCTGGGCCCCGAGTGGAGACTGACACACAGTAGGTGCTCAGTAAATGTTTTGTGTTCTTCAACACTTTTTGGGTCAGTGATGTGGGGGCACAGCCCCCTCTTTCTGGCACCACGGTAAGGAATAAACAACTTCCCAGCCTGGAGTCACTAAAAGGGAGAGGTATGACCCAGATGCTGTGAAATGTCCTGGAAGGCCAGGGACCCTAAATTGGCCTCAAGAATTGAGCAAAACGTGGAGATAAGCAGTGTGGTGGTGATTTCTGCAGGGCCCTCATTTCTGTGCCAGACTTTCTAATACAGAATCACATCCCATCCTATTCCTCCACAATTTAGGCTCTGCCCTCAAGACAAAAACTCAGGTCCTAGCTCACCTATGGGACAGCCATTCGGATGAGGCCCACACTGTACTTCTGTCTTAGAGACCACCCCAAACTATACAATACTCAGATCACTTCCTCAACCAAGGCCCTATGTACAAGTCGAAGCCCTCATCCTAATGCTACTCTTTCTCTTTATTTTGAGCCTAGCCATGGTTCCTTATCCCTGGGCTAGGTCTCCTACAACCAACCACTCCCTAAATTACAAACTCAGCCTCTCAAACATGACCCCTGCACACATCCACAGTTAAGAGGAAAAAGTCTCCCAGAGCTCAGATCTGTGAGAACAGAAAAGGTAGGCTGGTGAAACTAAAATTAGTGGTATCCAGTTTGTGCACCCCTCCAAAGCCAAAGCCATACCCTATGTTCCCACTCCTCATTGGATAACATACTCTGTTCTGGCCTCTCTAATTGGTCCTTCCACAATCCTAGCCATACTCATTCTCCTGAATCACTCTCTTTAATTGGATCTTGCTTTCCTTTGCTTCTATTGGACAGATCCTTGTACAAACCCCTCTCTGATTGGATTATTTATAATCAGAGCCTCCCTGTAGACAGCCAAGAAACTGTGGAGGGATGGGAACCTGAGAGAGGAAGGAGGAGAAAGAGGTGATGGTTCCCTGAATCGCTTGCCTAGGAGAGAGTATGGCCAGTTGATCACAGGGTAGTAGCCTGAGGCTTGAGTTCTAATTGCAGTGTCAGACCACTGGCCATGTGGTTTCAAGTAGCTAATCTTGGCTTCTGTGCCTCAGTTTCCTCACCTGCAATTGGGGATAATAATGGTACCTTCTTTTTTTTTTAAATCGGTACCGGGGATCAAACTCATGACTGGGTGCTTGCAAGGCAGGCGCTTATGCCGCTGAGCTAAATCCCCAGCCCAGTAATGGTACCTTCTAAGTGAGTTAAAGCACCTGCCTGGCAAGTGCAAGGTCGTGAGTTCCATCCCCGGTACAAAAAAAAAAAAAAAATCTCAGTGAGTTAACACCTGTAAGGTGCTTGTGGAAGTACATAGCAAGCTCTCAATAGAAATTAGCTATTGCCATTCTTTTGCTTGTGAAAAGGCAGGACCTTGAACAGATCCCTCTGTCTTGCTGACCTCTGTAGGTCACTTCTTGTCCTCTTCACTGAATATCTTAACCCCAGCTGTCCTCCCTATCCATTTCCAGCCATCAGGGACTGCCGCTGTGATCAGAGGGTAGATGGGGAAACGAGGGTGGGAGGGAGTGCTGAGAAGAGCTCAATACATCCACCCCCAAATGAGTACTAGGGCCATTTCCTTATACCCCAGTATAGAATGGCTCTGAGTTCCTCACACCAAGGGGTTGTCCTGACCAGAGATATAGTGGCAAGGGACACGGTAGGGTGGGCTGATGAACAAGATCTGGTGTTATGGCCGGAAGGGAAGAAGTAGGGTTAGAGCTGGGCCTTTAGGTCCTCCCCCAGGAGTGCCAAGGTTGAGGGAGGGACAGCCCAGGCCCAAGGTCACTGTGTCATTGTTACCATAGCAACAGCTACCTCTCTATAGGGAACCTAGACAGAAGTGGGAGGAGGGCTTTCCAAGTCCCTGAATCTGGGAATAGAGAGGAATGAGACGGAGGAGAAGCTGGGAAGGGTGTCATTCATCTTGATGAAGACTGCCTATCTCAGGATTCTAAGCCTGGTATACCAAAAGTGCTTAATAAAGGTCCTGAAGAAAGAGACTGAGGCATGAGATGGTTCAGTGCTGAGAGATGCCAGAAGAAGAGGAAGAATCGGGTAGGCTGGGTCTCCCTCGCCTGATTCTTCAACCTCTCTGTGGTGCACTGAGGACCCGGACCACCTTCCACAACCCAGGGCCCTTAGGCCTATCCAATCACCTAAACTGTCTACCCCCGGCGACTCCAAGCCCCTGAAGAAGTTATATTTGATTCTTTGACAACCTTTTGACCTTTAAATTCTTTCTGCCCGCGGGCATAGCTGAGGAAAGTGGCATTGCGCCAGCTGATACTCATTAGCACCCAGAGCCCAGGGAGGAGGAGACAGGAGGGGAAAGCAGCCATCTGCAACCTTTGCTCTCCGGTGGCCTTGTTCCCTTAGGAGGGACCCTTCCAAAGGCTCAGATATCCCCCCTCAAGTCCTCCAGGAACCCCTTCCGCGCAGGAAATTCTAAGGGCCCTTCCCTTTCGTAGAAACAGGTGTCTTTTCCTCCAGGAACACAGCTCTCGTCCACGAGGCCTGCCCGCCCCCTGCCGGCCATATGGAGGTACTGCAGGGGCTGTCGGCTACAGCCCATGATGAGGGGCAGAAATTGAGGCAAGACCTGAGTACTTGCTTTTTTCTTTTTTTTTAATTTCTCTACAGTCTTCGATGTTCTCATTTTAAGGGTCCGAGTCTTCAGTTCCCTTGCGGGCTCAAACATCAGGAATTTAAATCCCTGACTCAGAGGTCAACGAAAAAAAGACAACTTCTCTTGAAGCCAGGCCTCAGTGAGGTCATCAGTGGTGCGGATTTCAAACACCTGGGCAGACAGAGGTCTTAGAATTATGATATGGTGAGGACTCCAGACCCCGCAGACGTAGGAGTCCAAGCCCCAGCCTTTCTCCCTTAGACCCGGAGGTTCAGGCCCCAGCCTTCTTCCCCCAGACCCAGGGGTCCAGGGCCCCACCCTGTCTCCCGTGATACTCCAGAGTTGAGGCTGGCCAGGACCTTTGTGAGCTCTGCCGTCTGCACGAGCCTGTTTTTACTTCCCGCGTACATCATCTGTTGCTCAGGCTTGCAGCCTGCATGGAAGACAGAAGAGCCCGTCACTGGAGAGCCAGGTATGTTCTGTAAAGCTTTAGCATCGTCCTGCAGATTGGGCAGTTTGGGAGGGTCTTGGGAGCTGTTCTAAGGGGGCTCTGAAGACTGTATTCAGGATTTTAAGTTTACTTGGAGCCTTTAAGTTACTGTGAGGGTCTCTGGCAAAGATTTAGGGGCAGGTGGGGCTTTCTAGGCAAAGGGAAGAGGGAAGCAAGCTGTCTTCTGCCTCAGGATGAGGATGAGTGGGCTCTTGATGAATGCAAACCACCACAACCACCTCACTGCCCTCACACACCACACACCACCTGCTTGTCCCCTCATACGCAGCGTCTCACATGTTCACTGTCCTCTCTCTCACTCTTGTCATTATTGTTGTGCTGGGGATAGAACCTGGAGTCTTGTGCATACTAGGCTGTTTTGTTTTGTGTAGAAAGGGTCTCGCCCTATGTATTTCAGGCTGGCGTTAAACTCACTATGTATCCTAGTCTGGCCTCAAACTCAGCAGTCCTTCTGCCCCAGTCTCCTGAGTGGTGGGATTAGAAGCATGCTCCATGATGCTTGGCTCTAGGTTAAGCACTCCTAACACGGGTACCTGTACCCATTTGCACAAACACACAGTCTCACACCCATACACTCTAATCCAGGTGACTACACACATTCACAAGTGTATGCCCAAGCACACACTCACACACTCCCCAGTCAGGATCTAAGACCCGCTCCTCGGAGCAGGCTGGGCTATATCTCACCCACAGGGCTGGAGAAGATGAAACACAAAGGGTAGGAAACCCGGCCGTCCTCGTGCACATACTTGTAGCTATAGACCACAAACCTACACCCAGGAAAAGAAATTCAAACTCAGGACTTGGCCTGGAACATGGGCCCTATAGCCACTCCCCCCGTCTTTGAGCTTGTTTGTCTGTTTATTTGTTTTGTGGTACTGAGGATTGCATTCAGGGCCTATGCACTGAGCTAAGTCCCTAGCCTGTTTTTATTTTTAGTGGTCACTAAATCACCTGAGCTGAGCTCAAACTTTTGAATCACCTGCCTCAGTCTCCCCAGAGCACTAGGATCACAGGTGCACATCACTACATCTGGTTCAGTCCATGATGTTGAATCTGGACTGAGACTGAGAGCCTACAGTTAATGACTGGGACCCAGGGGACTCATTTCAAACTCAACAGATGATTACAAATAATAATTGTCACAGAGGGCAGAGGTATGGCTCAGTGGGAGACCACTTGCCTAACATGCATGAGAACCTGGGCGACCTTGACCTTGAACTGCCAGATGGGTGCTGGCCCTGACCTCCCCACACCAGCAGGGGCCTGAGGCCAGGTGCAGAGCAACAGCTGAAAACTTGCTGGAAGCAGCAGCAGGAGGCAGGACCCCCATATTCCATTGTGCCATCAGACTCCACATAAAACACAAATCCAAAGAAAAACCACAAAGAATGCCAGCATAAGCCCAGTGTGGTGGTGCACACCTCTAATCTCAGAGACGAGGGGAGGACTGCAAGTTTGTCCTGGGCTCAAGACCACCTCAAATTAAAAAATTTTTAAGGGCTGGGAATTTAGCTCAGTGGTACAGTATGGGCCTAGCATGTATCAGGCTCTGGGTTCCAGCCCCATCACAGCAAAAGGGAAAAAACCAAACACCCAGTGTCAGCATTAGCCCCCAGATTCGAGACCCCTTCAGGGTGCAGGACCCTGTGCAGCCGTCAAACACTGGTGAAACCAGTCCTGACTGAGACCTAAAGCTTGAGATTGAGGCTGGAAACCCTAGAGACCCCAAAACAAAAAATGAACTTAGACAAAATGAAAAACATGAGCAGACCAGTTTTGTAGACACGGTAAAGAGCTTTTCTGACAACAACAATAGCAAAACACCAGGCTCATGCAGCTTCCCACAGATTCTACCTAAATTCTACCAGTAAGGCCCTGGGTTCAATCCCAGCAGCACCATCACCACCCCCCAAAAGAAAAAGGAAAAAATTCCCTTTGCTACCCAAAGCATTCCCAAGCATTAAAAATGAAGGGAAATTTCATTCTTAAAAAACAAAACCAGAGGGGCCAGGGATATAGCTCATCAGCACAAGCACCTGCCTGGCAAGTGCAAGGTCCTGAGTTTGATTCCCAGTACAAAAACAAAAACAAAAACACCACAACTACAACTAGTATAGAGTCAGGCACAGTAGTGTACAGATACTCAGGAGGCTGAGACAATAGAATTGCAAATTTGAGCCTAGCCTGGGCAATTTAGCATGACCCTGTCTCAAAATTAAATATAGATAGATAGATAGATAGATAGATAGATAGATAGATAGATAGATAAAGGCTGGGAATTTAGCTCAGCATTCCCTGTATTTGATCCCCAGTACCACAGAGAGGGAAGAGGAGGAGGAGGAGCTGCTGCCACCAATGTTACATTAAAACCAAACATTGACAAAGTATGTGCAAAAAAAAAAAGTAAACTGTACACCAATATTATGTATAAGTGTAAAATTCTGCAATAAGGTAACATCATACAATAAAACGGTGTTTTACGATATGAACTCCTGGATCCAAACACTTGGCCAGGGCTGGGGTCCAGGCAGTCCCTTAGTGTGTGCCTCCATCATTACTCCCTCCCCACAGCTCAGTCCTCCCTCCCCTCCCCTGTCCTACCCTCCCCTTCCCTCCCCTTCCCTTTCCTTGCCTTCCCTTCTCTTCCCCTTTTCCCTTCCCCCAGCATACCTCGGCTGTCGCTCTGGCAACTCTGATTTAAGTTCCTCTGGGGAAATGTTCTGAGCCCAAAAATATACGTAGGAGAGAAGACAACAAAAGATCACCACTCAATGAGCACTTACTGTGTGCCAAGGCACTGTTCTCAGAAACATGGTTTTATTTACCATAGAGTCCTACAGGGCTGTTCCTATTATTATACCCACTTCACAGCTGAGGAAACTGAGGCCCAGAGGAGTCAAAGGCCTTACTCCAGGTAGCACAGGCAGTAAGCAGTAGAGTTCAGATTTGAATCTGTGTTCCCATGGTAACCACTTCACTACTTCCTTTCCAAGGGCCTGAGGGAGCCCAGCACCTAGCCAATCCCCCTTTGCTGTTCACCAGCTCAGTCCCAGCCTCTGTGACCCCATCTCAATCCTCACCTTAACACTATGAAAGAAGTTCATTATCAGCTCCGTGCTACTGATAAAGACAGCAAGGCTGCAAGGGTTTCTCCCTGATCATAAAGGATTGCTGCTGGCTTTTTGTTAACTTACCTAGAAACAAACTCCTTCATTTACCTAGGTGCTAATGAAGTAGTATCATTAGCAGTATCACTTTATTGAGCAAGTATTATGTGCCAGGCCTTTTAAAATCCGTGACAAACATTAAATCATTGGACCTGCAAATGACCCTATGATTTAGAGCTGTTTTCCAGATTTCACAGGCAAGGGGACAGATCATCTAGACAAAGTCCCCTGCTTATGACTTGCTTTCCAGGCAAGTACTGTGCCACCGAGCTATATGCCCAGCCAGTGCTGGAATTTGATATTCAGGCCTTGCTGGTCTCAATGCCAGGTTCCTAGTTTCAGTCCCAGCTCCTGTGGTCTCCTAGTCCCACCCCACCCCTCACCTGAAATTCTTCCTCCAGCACCACCATCTGTCGGTCTTTGTCCACCTTCACTGGAGAGGGATGGCACACAGGGATTAGATGTCCTTCCCATCCCAAAGGGACACTAGCCCAGCCCTCCCTGCTTGTCCCTACTCATGGAAGAAGAGGTCACTCACTTATAATGGCTGCATTGTCCGTTTCTTTTCGGAAGCGGAATTTCCTCAGCTTTTCCTTCAGCGCTGGGTCCACTTCACACACGACCAGAGAGTCAGACTATCAGAGGGGCAAAGGAGAGCCAAGCTGAGCGGCTGTGGTCCCTGCCACCTCTACCTGCCCTATCTCCAGGCCTTGGGTTCTCCAGCCACGAATGAAGGTGCAAAAGTCCCTCCAGCCCTCCAGAGGCCTTTGAGACCAAGAAGCAGATGCTGTCCCACTCCTCCAGGACAAACAGCTGGAGGGGACAGCAGAGGCCGACCCCAGCACTCTCCATGGCTGGTCCCTAAGAGATCTGCTTGCCCGGGACTAACCCCGAACTACCATCTCTCCCCCACCAGGCCTCAGGCTGCTGTGACCTCCATGCCATAGCTGACCTTCACCCCAGCACCCTCCCAGCCCAGCTCCTGCAAAAGTCCCTTCCCATTCAACCCCTGGCCCCCTGACCATGATATTTGCTGCCCACAGCCCTCTTCCCTTCTCAGTTCCGCTGTCTAGCAGGGGTGGGGAACAGGGCGGGGTTGGGGGTGGCTGTGGGGCAGGGGGAAGGTTTCATCCAACACCACATCCTGTTTATGCTCATTCTGGGACAACTGTCACAGAGGGCTCCTCCCCCTTCTTCCTTCCCCTTATCTCTGAGGACCTGTGGGCTTTGAAATCACTCAGACAAGGGTTCAAACACTGCCTTGCTGTGTGACCTTAGCTAAGTAACTTAACCCGGGTCAGGATTGTTGAGAAGATAAAATAGCTTTGCATATGTCCCAGCATGGTAGACCTGTTCAAGAAAGAATAAAAAATAGTAAGGAGCTCTACCACTCCTCTCCTCTTTCAGGAAGCCTTCCAGGATTTATCCCATCTGTAATAGTTGAATCATAGCACTGAGAAAAAGGAGTGCAGAGACTTTTCACTCGTTATACTGCCATCCATTATGTTGGTAGCTAAAAGGACACCAGAGAAGCACCTCCCTGCTGCCTGGCTGATGGAAAGTGGTTTTCCTGTGATTATTCAATCCCATGGGCCTTATAATAGCCTCTGAAGCCTACAACAATGGCATTCAATCCTGTCAGTCCTGTATCTCCTTTTTAAAATAAAGAGTGTGGGCCAGGAATGGTGGCACACAGCTGTAATCCCAGCACTCAGGAGGCTGAGGCAGGAGGATCACTAGGAGTTTGAAGCCATCCTGGGCTATATAGCAAGACCCTGTCTCAAAAGAAAGAAAATTGAAGGCTGAGTGTGTAGATCAGTGGCAAAGTATATGTTTAGCATGCACAAGGCCCTGGGTTCCGTCTCCAGCACAGAAAGAAAAGAGTGTTGTGTATTGCCTCTTCCCCACCTCGAAGTAAAATTCCTAGGTAATGTGACCTATGTACTCACATAAGTTCAAAAAAATCAGTAGCATAATCCTGTCATCTAAAGAAGAAATAAAGGGAAAGTCATTTAGGAGAAAACCGTATGTGTGTTAATAAGAGAATGCAAGCAAACTAAAATTTCCCAGGGTCCTAGCCAGCACCCTCTGTAAGTGCTGGACCCTGCCCTGCCCTTGACCCCACGCCCACTCCAGGGCATCTCTGTGGCTCTCCTCCGTCTCTCCTGGGTCACCAACGGCCCTGAAGCCTAGCAAAGTGTTATTTCTTCCATCTTAGAAACTAAATACTCTAACTCCCGCCCAGATGCTGCTCATTCATTTCCTTCCCTTGTCAGTAAAATTTCTGAAAAGAATTGTCCACACTCGCTGCCTCCAGTTTGTCCTCCTGGTTTCCCCTTAACCCTTCTCCAACTAGGTTTCCACCCTGGCCACACCTTATTGACACCTCTCGCATTCACCAATGGCCTCCGTGGTGCCACATCTAACGGAATTGTCTGTCCCCAGTGGCACTGGACAGCCACTCCATTTCCTGAAACTGTATCTTCACTTGGTTTTCAGGACACCACACTTGTGTGTTTTTCTCTCATTCCTGTGGCTGCTCTGTGTCAGCCCTCTACCTGGTAGCACTGGGGATTGAGCCCAGGGCCTTCACCCTGAGCTTCATCCCTAAGACTCTGTATTTTATATTTTGATTTTTTTTTTTGAGACAGAATCTCACTATGCAGTCCAAGCTGGGCTTGAACTCACTGTGTAGCTCAGGTTGGTCTCAAACTCATGGTGATCCTCTTGCTTCAGCCTCCCAGGTACTAGGACTACAGGGATGCGCCAACACGGCTAGCTATTATTCTATATTTTGAGACAAAGTCTAAGTCACCATTACCCTGGCTAGGCTAGAATTTGCAATTCTCCTGTCTCAGCTTCTCAAAGGGATAGGACTAAAACCAGCCTCACACTACCACACATGGGTGTCTGTCTACTTTTGTTTCCTGCTGGACTATATAAGCAGCTTCTCATGGTTGCCCTGGCCCCGCCCCAGATCCACCCCTCTAGCTGTTTTTCGTGTAACTGCCAGAGGGATCCTCCTAAAACCAGTCAGCGGGGAATATAGCTCAGTAGTAGAGTACTAGCCAATCATAAGTGAGGCCCTCAATAGTAGAGTACTAGCCAATCATAACTCTAGAGCACATATGAAAGTAGGAGACAGACAGAAAGAAAAGATAATATCCCTCTTCTCCCTCTCCCCTCAAAAACCTTCCATGGTTCCCACATCCTCTGGGTAAAAGCCAAAGTCATTACACTGACCTTTATAACTAAATTTTTGTACAGCCACCCTCACCCCATTACCTCTTAAGACCTGGTCTCCCACTACCCTCCTTGGCTCATTCCACTCCAGTCTTATTAACTTTCTTGTGATTTGTGAATGATCCTGCCTCAGAGCCTTGGCAAGTATTGGTCCCTCTTTCTGGAAAGCTCTTTCCTTCCTGGTTTATCTCCTCACTTTCTCAGCTATCTGTTCAAACTTTATCTGACAAAAAAGGCCTTTTCCATCTGAAATAATTCTGACCTCATCATTACATCTTGTTAGCTTGCTTCCCCCCACCCATGGTCCTCATCAGCAAGTTACACTGTATTTCCTTATTTATTGTGTATTACTCCCAAGTAGAATAGAAGCCTCACAAAGGCAGGAAGTTTGTCTCCTGATTCACTGCTGTATTTCTAGCACTTTGAGCAAAGCCTGTACATATTACATACCCAAAAAGTCATTCACACAAATGACTGAGCCAGCACTGGTGGAGCACAACCACGTCAAAGGTAGATGGGATTTCTCATCTCTTCCACCCTGTGCTGGTGGTGCCAGACTCTACTTGTTTTCCTCCTCTCCCTCTGGCTGCCTCTTCTCAGTCCTCCTCCAGACTGTCAATTCTTTTTTGTCCAACCCAGTGGCCCCACTTATAAGGGTTCTGTCAGTCTTGTTTTCCTTCATTCTTCCTACACTCCAGGGCTAGGTCACTAGCGCTCACAACTACCATCTTCAGTGACCTTTAAATCTTGATGGTCTCCAGCCGCAATTTCTCTCTTAAGGTCAGGCCTCCTGGTTGTGTAGCCTTGATGCTTGGTTTCCTATTTTGGACTTTTCTAAGGCCCAGTCTTCTAGACAAGAGGTCTTTCTGGCCTTTTCCTGTCTTGCTCAGGCTCCCACGACGGGCCAGTGTCTGGGCATCCTTCCCACCTACTCCTTCCCTCCCCACAGTCCCGCCCTGGGGCAAAACCTCCTCTCCCTCACCTCTCTCTCCCAGCAGCCCCCCTGGATTCCTGGCAGAGTCTGGCTCCTCCGTAGATAAACCAGAGACATCTCTCCAAAACCCCCAATTCCCCAGGACTCCCTGTCTCGACTCCCTCCCATGGTCCCTCATGCTTTCAGCACAAGTCCAAACTTCCTCCGCAGGCCAAACATCTGGCCGCAGCTCATTTCTCACCACACCCTGTCTTGAACTCGACACTCCACCCCGGCTGCCGTGGTCTGAATTCCTGTACCAAGTCTTGTCTCTGTCACCCACGAGTCTTCTGAGTGCGGGACCCCCTCCGATTAGATGACAGCTTACGGACTACATTACAAAGAAAGACTCCCATTTATTGACAGCCTCCTTTGTGCGGAGCGCTATACGCTCCTCTCTCTCCGTCCTAAAGGTCGATCTCGCCTAGCTGTCAGCGTCTCATCTCAGTGGCGCGGCAGAGCTCTGAACGCCAGCAACCTAAGAGCAAACCCTCGGTCCCAGGATGGTCTGGGACCCTAGCCCGCAAACGCCCTGGGTGGGGCGTGGCAGAGGGGCGGGAGGATCAGGTTTAGAACGCCAGAATGAGGAATTGTGACTCGGCTTGCAGCTTTTGAGGCAGACGAGCGCGAGACTGCCTCCTGCGGGCCTGGAGGCCCAATCGCAACCTCTACCGAGCCCGTTGCCCTTGGCTACGCCGCGCGCGCCCCTCCCTTTCCCCCCCGCCCTCTGCCCGAGGTCTGGCCAACTGCCCATCACCCCCACTCCCGACCAATCCCACTGAGGAGGGGGCGGTCTTCTTGGGCCTAGTTCCCCAGCCCCGTCTCTCCCCTCCCGGCCAGGACCCCGCCTTTCTCGGCGCACACCTCCCGCCCTTCGGGCTGCCCTCGCCGCCCATTGGCTGGTATGCCGTTAGTCATCTGGGTGTAAGCTAATACAGACGCATAGAGGCCCCCCGTCGGGGAGGGGCCAGGGGCGGTGACGCACGGCGCCGTGACGCAGCGCGACGGCGGCGGCGGTGGCGGTGGCGGTGGCGGTGGCGGCGGCGGTGGTCGGTGCGGGAGGAGGGAGGGGAGCTCTCGGGCCAGAGAGGGGGCGACGGGGACGGCAGCGGCCTAAGGAGGCCTGGGCGGCGGCTGCGGCGGCGGCAGAGGAGGCCGAGGCGGTGAGCTGGGGCCGGGGCGGGCCGGGCGGGCGCAGGGCGGCGGCGGGTCGGGACGCGCGGGGCTCCCCTCAGGGCGACCCAGGCCGCGCGGGCGGCCCCGCCCCCTCAGGGACCCCGAGCCGCGGGCGGCGGCGGGTGCGAAGCGCGGTTCTCGCGCGCCAGGGCCGCAAGACAGCCCCCCACCCAACCCACCTCGCGCTGGCGGGCCCCTTTGGGAACTTCCCTCCGAAACCCTCCTCACGCCCTCGGGATCGCCGAGGGGCCGGGCCGGAGACCTCCTTCTTGACCTCGCATATGTCTGCTCCGCTGCCCCCGAAATACTCCTAGGCCCCTGTACGCCTGAAAACCCCCCTGAGACTACTCTTCTCAGCCGCTTTCTCTAGAGACCTTCTTGTGTCCCTACAGTTTTTTACCCGTAGACTCCCGCCCTTTTGACCCCCCAGACTCCCATCCTTCTCCAGTGTGGAAAGATTCCGCGGAGACTGCTCGTCTTGTATCTCAGCTTTAAGCCCTCAAAAGCTCCCTGTGAAACTCCCTGTGAAATCGCCCCCAGGCCCCTGGGCACCTCAGAAATCTCTAGAAAGGGGCTTCATGTATCCCAGCAGTCTCCCCCAGACTTCCCTCTCACTTATCCCAAGTATTTTCCCTCCCACCTACCCTCGTGCCAGAAGTCTCTTAAGAGATTTCACTCCTAACCACCCCCCAAATCCTTTAGAATGCCCGTGACGAACCCTAACCATCTTCCTTGAAGGTCTCCTTTCTACATCCCCCAGAAGAGGATACCCTTATTCAGAGACTCTTGAAGTGCCCCCAGATAACAAAAATTCACCTGGAGGAACCCCACAACCACTACCCCTCGGCCATATACATCCCTTTTAAATAACCTCTTTAGACCTTTGCACAGATTCCAAAAATCTCACCCAGAGACCTCATGTTCCCCCAAACTCCCCACCCTTAAATACTCTAGAAATTACCCTCATGTACACTGACATACCTAAAAATCTTCAGAAATTGCCTAAAGTCACCAGAAAACTCTTCTGCTCATAGTCCAAAAGCTTTTTCCAAAACTCCTTTTATGAATCCCAGTTTTTCCCAGTAGCCCACAGCATACCTCAAAAAATTGAATAAGAAGCCCAAGAAGTTCCCTTGTAGTATCATATTCTCTGTAACTGGTTAGATAACTTGAAAATTCCCCCCGGAGAGGTGAATTTTTGTAAAGATCACCCTCACAACCCCTGTAAGACCTCAATATCCTCCTAATGACCCCTCTGAGATGCATTTTTGCAGATCTCATATCAGAAACCCCAGTCACCACCTAGAATTCTCCAAAGGTGGCCCTCAAAATCCCTCTCAGAAACTCCTCTGACTCCCTTTGAGCCCCTTAAATCATTACTCGGAGACTTTGCCTTACTTAGAAATATTTGTTGATAGTCCCCCAGTTCCTCAAGAACCCCCTGTAGAATATTACACAAACATATACCTAATCTTCCCTCAACTCTTAAGCTTGTTAGAATCCCAGAATTCTTTCTGAAAAACCTACTCTGACACTCTCAGAACCCCCTCAGAAATGCCTTTCTTCTTCTGCCCATGTGCTTTTTGGGAGACTTTTGAGTTTTCTCCTCATCAGAGCTAAGGAGTTTTTCAAGAAAAGACCCTTCTGTCATCCTACTCCAGTATACCAATACCTTTTTCAGAAGATCACACCTTGCCCAGACACCTTTTAGAGAATTTTCTCCCAAATTGACCTGCATCAGCATCAGTACTTCTTGAGATTTCCTAAGAATTATTTCCTAAGAACATAGCCTCTGTCTCTTTTTATTTATTTATTTATTTATTTATTTATTTATTTATTTGCAGTATTAGTGATCACACTCAGAGGTAATCTATCACAGAGCTACATCCTCAGCCCTTTTTATTTTTTTGAGACAGTCTCGTTCTGTTTGCCGGGGTAAGACTTAAACTTGCTATCCTTTTTCCTCAGCCTCTTTAGTAACTAGTAGCTGGGATTACAGGTGTGTACCATCTGGCTTGTTGGGCTTTTTTTTTTCTTCTTCTTCTTCTTTCCAAAAATTGAACTCAGGACTTTGTACTTGCCAGGCAGGCACTTGTGCCACTGAGGTATATCCCTGGGCCATCTGTCTCCTTTTAAAAATGCTTCATAACCATACCTCCTGAAAATCCCAATACTCAGACTTTTCTCTGAGGTCCTACCCTCACAGACCTCTCTGGCCTTTAAAGAGTGAGACACCATTACTATCTATTTATTTATTCATTTTTGGTACTAGGATTTGAACTTGTGACCTCACACCTGCTGGGCAGGTGCTGTGCTCCTGAGCTGCATCCTTAGCCCAACTATCCTTTTTAAAGACTTGAGGGTTGTCTCCATTTTTCTTTGAGAAGCCTTTCACTTTTGGGGGCTCCTTTACAATAGAACCTCTCTTTTACAACAGTAATTCTCAGTGTATTCCTTGGGCCACAATAGCAGTAGCATTTGCTAGAAATGCAAATTCTTTGCTAGACTTATTGAATCAGAAAACCTGGAAGCAGGGCCTACTAACCGGAGGTTTTAACAAACTCTCTTGATAATTCTGATGCATGCTCAATTTTAAGAGTCACTGCCTTCTGGGAAGATTTCCCTTTCTCCACAAAAAATCCCCTGAAAATGCCTCCAGGTATGTCTTTGAACCCTCCTACCCAGTCCCTTATTCCTGGGAACTCCCTTTGTGAAGTGCCCCTCTTTCAGAAAAACTTTGTATTATCCTTGAAAGGATCTTGACTTTTCCACAGGGCTACTACACTCTCTGAGTAATTACCTCAGCATTCTGCCTTTGAATGGTTCCCGTTCAGATCTCCCTTAGCACTTTCTCCTTCTGGTTTCCTCTTGACCCTTTCAGGCTGCCCCCTAGCTCTGTGGTGCTTCTGCTTTGAATTGCTACCTCCTTGAACACACCTGTCTCTCATGCCCTTATCCATCCCTCTCTACCTAAGAATCCTCCCTTTGAGGCATCTTTAGAGTCTTCATTCTTCTAACTGCCAAGTGCTCTCCATTGTGTTTCTTAGAGGTTCACTCATCTTGTCACCTGTTACTTGTTTGTTGTACTGGGGAATGAACCCAAGGGCAAGCTCACTGAGCTACACCTCCAGCCCTTTTATTTGAGACAGTTTTACTAAGTTGCCCAGACTGGCCTTGAATGTGAGATCCTCCCGCCTCAGTCTCCAAGTAGCTGAGATTATAGGTGTGTCCCACTGCACTCAACTGTTGCAGGTTTTTTTAATGTACTTGTCCACTCACCCTCACTGGGTTCCTCTTTGAGTCTAACTGGTGGAATCTTTCCTCTTGGAAATGATTGGAGAATGACTCCAGGTTTTTCAGATCTTCTCATTTCAAGTTCAGCACATCTTCCTTGCTCCCTCCTCTCTCTCTCTTACCTCTTCTCTTCTCAGTTCCCTTATTTCTCTTGCGCTACTTGCTTTCCTGTATAGGTTTTTGTTTTTTTGTTTGTTTGTTTTTGCTCTTTCCTGATTCTAAGCTACCCTAAGTTCTGTTCCTGTTGACCTGCTTCACCCTTCTTGGTAAGTCTGGTGCCTCCACAAGGCTCCCAACATTTTTTAAAAGATTCTTTTCCTCTCTAGGGCTCAGAAGAGGAAACAGATCCCCTGGTAAGCACTAGGGTCTGTCTTTAGGGAGTTCACTGGCCAGTAGAGGGCTTGGAGAAGTAGACCAGGCATAATATGAGGTATAGATTGTATGCTGTGGGAATTCAGCAATGACAGGAGCCCTTTATTTGGAAAGATTTCACAGAAAAGGTGAATATTTGGCTGTTTAGGAGTTGAGATAATGATGCAGTGCTTCCCAGATGTAGGAAAACAAGCAGGGGATCAGAGACAAGAAAGCTACCTCATCTCTTAACAATAGTATCTCATCTGTTCACTCATGGGTAGAGGTGGAAGAGTACATCTCTTCTATTTGCATGGTATTTTCCAGCTCATAAGTGACAGTGTCAGCCCATAGTAGCTCAGAGTGTAATAATAATGACTGCTGGGCCAGGGGTTTAGCTCAGTGGTGTAAGATCCTGAGTTTGATCTCCGGTACCAAAATAATAATAGTAATAACTACTGATTTTTGAGTGTTTATCTACCAGGCAATGTACCTGTGTGGTCTCATCTCACATCATAAGGACCCTACTATCATCCTCATTTTACATATGAAACAGAGGACAGGTGGAGTTAATAGAAGGTCTGTGTACCCTGTCCCTTCTAAGATCATAGTGCCTTTATCTTCAGCATTGGGAGCAATGAGGCATTATAGTGTGATTGGGTATGTAGGCTCTGGTGCAAGAGGGAATTTGCATCCCACATCATTCTCTTACTAAGTTTGTGACAAGTTACTTACTCAGGTTGTAAGTTTCCAAGGCTAATGAGGCTAAAACCAGACATGGTAGTGCACATCTATAATTTCAGGGACTCAGGAGACTGAGGCAGGAGAGTCACGAGTTTGAGCCCAAACTGGGCAACTTTGATCTTGTCTAAATATATGAAGAGGATCAAGACATAGTTCAGTGCAAAAGCCTAGGTTCAACCACAGACACACACCCAAAAAATGATAATAGTAACATCCTATTTCTGTTATGAACTGTTATGAGGGCTAAATAAGACATATAACATACTTAGGGCTGGGGATTTAGCTCAGCGGCATAAGTGCCTGCCTTGCAAGCGTGCAGTTGTGAGTTCAATCCCCAGTACTGATTAAAAAAAAAAAAAACGTATAATTACTTGTAATGAAGTGTTAAGTTTTAGCAGAAGATAGTTCTTATCAGCTAAGATTGTTAACACATAAGTGACAGTGTCAGCACATAGTGGCTTAAAAAGGGGATTTTGATCTCCAGCACCACAAGGGACAGGAGGGAGATAGTAATTGGTTCATTTTACTGTCCAGAGCTAGAGTGACTTAGACTCAGTTACATCCATGAGTTTGATTTTCTCAGTGTTCTCATTTCTCCATTAAGTTAGCTTCATCTTCAGCAGGCTTCTACTTTGTTGTTAGAGATGATCCTCAACAGCCCTAGGTTGAATTCTCTCATTCACTCTTTCCTGAAAAAAACTTTCCTGAGAAGTCTGATTTGGAAACAATTTCTTCCCTGAATAAGTGCAGAATGAAAATAGGATCTGTGTTCTGGAACTTGGTGTCTTGGTTGCTACCACACACAGCTGTGATTCCATCCCATGGTCTTTCTGGAGCAGTAATGGTAGTTCTCCTTACTGTCCCCCAGTCCCTGTTGTTGTCCCCTCTGTGATTGGATCCAGAGAGATCTTACGGCTGGTCTGACCCAACCAGGCTTTCCTTTGGAATTGCACTAGGATAGGCAGGAATTATGTGGTCATTTGTGTTGGTATTAGCTTCTGAGTGTGGAATCCAAGAGCCTTGGCATTTAGTTCCTTCACCTTGGCTTTGGACTTTTCATTGTTCAAAATTTTGGAAAAGAGCTAAGTAGGTTGCTATGAATCAAGTTTTGTTTTAGTCTAAACTTGTTGAATAAAGTCTGGTTGAGGGCAAGTTACAGAATAGTGGTGTGCAAGTGTTAAATGTCTCCAGCCTGCACTAATTTAAACAATTTATGTGCTAGAGAGCCTGAGGCAGAAAGATCGCAAGTTCAAGACCAGGCTGAGCAGCTTAGCTAGATCCTGTCTCCAAAAAATGTAAGGGACTAGACATGATGGCACATGTCTACATTTGAAAGGCTGAGGTAGGAGGATTGCCATGAATTCAAGACCAGTGTGGGCTCCATAGTGAGGCCCTGTCTCAAAAAACAAAAAGTAAAAGGCCGGGCATATGTAACAGTGCTCTTTGGGTTCAGTCCTCATTACTGATAGGGGTAAGGGTAGGGGAATTGAGTAATTTTTTTTTAATGGAAGTACTATTCTAGGTACTAAAGATATAGCAGAAAATAAAACAGGGTTCTGAAACTTAGGGAGCTTATATTCTGATGGCGGATGTACAAACAATAAAAGAAATCTGAATGTGATGTGTACTATGAAGGAAATAAAACTAAGCAAAAAGGAGGATGGGGATGATGCTGGCCACTGTGGACAGAGTGATCAGAAAAAGCCCCTTTCAGAAGGTGACACTTGAGCCTGATATATTAGAAAAATGAGAGACCCTTGGGAGATCTCGCTCAGAGTGGGACTATCTAAACTAAACTTTAGGAAATATTTTACAGATATTTCCTGAGGGTCTGCTGTGTGCCAGGTGTTGTCCTAGGAAATGGAGATACAGCAGTATAAGCAGTCTCCTCTCCCCTCGTGACTGTGGTGGTCTGGGCAGTTTGGGAAGAAGACAACACTGCTTGGTAATATCAAAGACTCCTTCCCGCTGGAGAAATGATGAAGATAGGGGCACATGTGAGCCCAGATCTGTTTAAGAGAAGTGGGAAAATACTAGATGTTTTGTGTTTTGTTTTGTTTTTAAGCTGGACAGTGACACAGATTTCTGGTGAGAGTGGCAGCAGAGATGCAAGTCAGGAAGCAGTACTTTTGTCCACATGAGAGAATGGCCATTTATTTGACTGTGGTGGTAGTAAAGGTGGGAGAAGTGAATGTATTTTGGGTATGGAGAAAAAAAAAATTGATGGCATTAGAGAAAGAAGAATCTCTATGCCTTACAACTCTTGAGGGTAATTAGGTCCATTTTACAGATGAGAAAAAAAATTTTTTTGTCTTTTTGAGACAGGGTCTCACCATGCAGTTCAGGTTGGCCTTGAGCTCACTTTGTAGTCCAGGTTGGTCTCAAACTTGCAACGATCCCCCTGCCTCAGCCTCCCGAGTGCTGGGATTACAGGCATGAGCCACCACACCTAGCCAGATGAGAAAATAGATGTAGCAAGGTGGAACCACTTGCCCAAAATGATGCCAGTAATAAGTAGGAGAATTATGCCAGGTGTAGTGCTATACACCTGTAATCACGTACTTAAGAGGCTGAGGCAGAAAGATTGTCTTGAACTCGAGGCCAGCCTGGGGTACAATTAGTTTAAAGCAAACCTGGACCATATAGAGAGATCCTGTCTCAAAAAAAAAGAGTAGAGTTATGAATGTATTTTCAACCCAACAGTCTAGTTCAAGCCACTGGAGTTTTGGGACAGATGAGGGCATGTTTTGCTAAGTAAAAGAGGCTGGGGTGTTTCTTAGTGATGGAGCACTTCCCTAGTATGTAGTAGATTCTGGGTTTAATCCCTAGCACTTTAGGAAAAGAACTATCAAGATGTGATGACTGGGGCCACCCACTAAGCCCCTCTTCTGTCCATTTTAGTTTGCTTTCTCTCAATAAATCCTTCCTGCTCTTAAGAAAAAAAAAAAGATCTGATGACTAAGCTAGGTGTGGTGGCATAGACGCTCTGGGGGGCTGAGGCAAGAGGATCACAAGTTCCAGCCCATCCTGGGCAACTTAGCAAGACCCTTTCTCAAAATAAAAATAACAATGGACTGGGGATGTAGCTCACTGTAGAAGGCACCTGGGTTCAGTCCCCAGTGCAGGGGTGAGGGTGGGGGACTGATTATTGAATCTTAGGAAGAGGAAAGAACAAAAAGTGACTAAAGGTCTAAGTTGTCTGCATTTAGCCATTTGAATTTACAGGAGCATTTTGCATTTGTCAATGAGAGAATACAGGTATAGAAAAGGAAAGGCTTGGGGCTGGGGATTTAGCTCAGCGGCATAAGCGCCTGTCTTGCAAGCATGCGGTCGTGAGTTCAATCCCTGGTACCGGTGGAAAAAAAAAAGGGAAGACTTTCACAGGGGAAGGGCCAATAGACTTAGGAATGAGAACAGGAACACCAGCCTCTCTATTCCAGGGTTTCCCAGATCTTCCCAAGCTGCACTTATCTTTGGGGACCCTGCCTCACTTCTCTCATACTCTCCTTCCCTAGGACCTTTCAAACAAAAGGCTCTTTCTCTGCTGAGGCAGTTGTGTACATACTATTATAAGTGTAGTATACATAATACTACATTTGTGTACACATTTCAAGAGTTTCTGAAAATACGGTTTTTATAAGAGAGATGTTGAGTTCCTTTGGTTTCTGACATTCTGTCCCCAGGTTAGGATAGTAAGTTAATTTTAGATAACTAACCCATTACCTTGTTCATTAAATGTGGGTTCCTCAAAGGCCTGGATGTATCCTGCACAAGAGCAAGCCCTAGGAATGGGCAGGAAGACTGATAGTAACCCTTTGTTACCCAGAGATGTTGATGTTCAAGGGTGTGCTCTGAGGCCCAACTTTCTAGGTATGGAAGGAAACTTACAGGGAGCTGCAACATTTTTATTTAAGAGCAAGCTTTGAAGCCAGATTTTGTAGTTATGGGCAAGTGATTTACTTTCCCTCTCAGTTTTTCCATCTGTAAAATGAAGATACTAATATATACAATGTATTTATCATACTCTGTTGGGATGCTAAGGATTAAATCCAGGACCTTCTACATACAGTGCAAGCTCTACCAATGAATATACTCCCACACCTACAAATAGTTTTAAACAATTTTCAAAAGCAAATGAGCTCACTCATGGAGAACTTTTAGCACAGGGCCTGAAACACGGCACTTAATCTAAGATATGTAAAGACATGCTAAGCATCATACTACCAGTAGGTTGGGATGTGTGTATCTGATACCTGGAGTCTTCTCACTGACCTACATCCACATCCCTTTTTTGCTTAGTTGGGAATCCCAGACTGGGCTCAGGCTTCCAGTCCTCCCGCCCTAGACCCCCAGGTGCTGGAATTATAGACATGATCACCACTCAGGCTGCTAGATATATTTTTATACATTGTTTCAGATAATTCTGCTAAGGAGCAGTATTGTGGAAGAAACTGAGTTACTTGTCCCTAAAATCAACACAGTAATTAAGTATCAACAGGAGAGCCAGTGTTTGAGCCAGTCTTGTATTTGAATGAGGAAAGAGCTGAGCTCCAGAGTTGCCTTCATTCTGTGGCCCCTTTCCCAATGTTTGGGGCCAAGGAAGAAGCCCAGAGGGCAACTGTCCCTAAACCTCTAAGCCATTTGGTCGCTTCAGTTGCTTCAACCTCTGGAGTTAGTAGGTGCTTCCTAAAAAGTTCATGTAGTCCATTTATGATGAAATGGCAGCAGTATTGCTGGGCCATTTGATCTGTTTGCCATAGGAATTCCCTTTTTACATCTTTCTTCAAAGGCTTGGAGTTATTTTTGATCATGTGAGGACAAAGAGACCAAAGCAGTAGTGAATTTTGTCTAGAATTGGTCTAGGTTCTCCATTTTAAGTAATAGAAACATGGCTCCAACTGTCTTAGGCCTAAATGGAATATATTAGATCCAGGTCTTCAAATGATATGAACAGCTCTCCCTTTTTCTCCCTGCATCTCTTGAATCTACTTTTATTTATTTTGGCTTTGTTTGGAAGCAGGCTTCCGTCACAATACAGCAGAGGTAGCACCCAATAACTGAGAACTTACTTCCCTAGTAATTCCAGAAAAAGCTCAGGGTGGATTCTCCTTGGCCAGGCCTTATGCTGTATCTACTTTGAAGCCAAGAAAAGCAGTTAATTCTCCAGGGGAAACATAGGGTGCTGGTACTAGAATATAGGAATGGCTATTTGGCAGGCAAATCCTTTGCGGTAAGGTGCTACCATAGGGAGATGTTTTGGAATAATTGTTCATGCTTTATCCAAGTCATCATCTCTGGCTATTGCCAAGAAGCAGGGATAGAGGTGGCTAAGGACCTGTGGTCCTTTGATGGGAGGGAACCAACCAACTTTCAGTTGGCATTCTGTCCTGAAGACATAACAGGGTGCTTCCTCTGAGGACAATTTTTTTTTTTTTGCTTTGTTTTTGTTTCTTCTTTTTTAAACAGTACCGTCTTGAAAACTCTCCAGTGCTTACTGTGTATTCCCAGAGGCCTCCTCCATCACTAGATCCTCTCCACCCATAATGTTCCTAAGCAGTGGGATCTTAGGACCAGAGAGGTCTTAGGGAGGACTAGTTCTCAGGCTTCTGGTGTTTTCTCAGTTTATGTCCATCTGTTCAAGGGCCACATGCCACAGGTTTTGTTTGTTCTGTGTAGTAGTTTGCTTTAGCTATTTTAATGTGAATGGGTTTCCAACATTTAAAAATATGGGAATTTTATTTTAAAAGCCAGATTTCTAGCTTCTCTTTTAAAAAATATCTTAAGATCTCATAATGCTGGACCTACATTCTCCCATAGCACTAGTTGATGAGAGCTAAAAAGTGACTTCTCCTTTTAGACAGGGTGTGGACTGTCTAATTCAACATAGTCCCCACTGGCCTGCTTTGTTCAGAACCTGGCTTGTAAGCATCATATTTGAGACCCAGCTCTGTCCCAAAGCTTTGCTGGAAGAAGCCAGATTAACGTTTAGTCAACAGTTTATTTTGGGGTGACACAGTGCTCTCATTTAGGAAAAATAACCCAATAAAAAACTTCACAGGAAGGAGTGTATACAGCTTTGGTCTATTTGTGAATTTGGTCATCATTTTGCTGTAAATGCTGTTGGCATGTCAGACCTCTCATCACAAATGTTCCTTCTGCAATGGCAACATGTCCTCCTATCTTACAAGTTGCCACCCAGTAAAGGAATCCCTCCCACTCCTAGCAGATGTTCATCTAAACTCTGCTTGACCACTTCCAGCAGCCAAAGAGCTTATTACTTCCTCACTTGGTAGCAAGTTCCATTCTCAGACAGATACATTATTTTAAAACTCTTCCTTATGTTGAGGCAGCTGTTACCTCCTTGGGACCAAAAGCTACAAAATGCTGGAGCTGGGAAGAAAAACTAATTTTTTTTTTTCAGGCATATGAGCTACCACTCAGCCATCCTGAATCTTGGACAAACACTGACAATCCCAATACTCTTTCTCACTAAACTAGGAAGTACAGTGCAGCCTTAATTTTTTAAAATTAATTTCTTTTTATTACAAAAATGATGTAATCACTTGCCACTTAGTAAAATAGTACAAAATTTTATAGTGTGTGAAGGCTTCAGTGTGGTGGCACATGCCTATAATCCTAGCTACTCAGGATGTTTAGGCAGGAAAATCACAAGTTTGAGCCCAGCCTGGGCTCAAAGTCAAAAATTTTAAAAAGGCTGAGGATGTAGCTCAGTGCTAGAATGCTTGCCTAGCATATGTGAATCAATCCCCAAAACTACAAAAAGAAAAGTGTTAATAATTCCCCATAGTCCCACCTGAGGCAGGAGGATCACTGCAAGTTTGAAGCCAGCCTGGGCTACATAGTGAATTCAAGAACAGCCTAAATATGTAGTGAGACTCTGTCACAAACAGACAAACAAACAAACAAAAAAACATAAATCAACCAGCCAAACTACCTTCTCTTTTTGTAGTATGTGGTGTTAGTGATCAAATCCAGAAGACACTGTGCTACTTTGTTTCATTCTGTGCACCCCCCTTTTTCCTTTTTCCTTTGAGACAGGTTCTTGGGGATTACAGGTGTGTACTACTGCAACTGGTTTACACATTTCTTCATACGCATGCATATTCATATGTAAACTATGGAAGCGGCTCATGTGTGGCTTTTTTTCTAAATGAAAATGGCATCTTAAATATATTAATATTCATCTTATGGACTTGTGCTATTCCCCCAAGCCTATAGACAGAAATCAGACACAAGGGCCAGGGATATAGTTCAGTGACATAAGTACTTTCCTGACAAAGGGCAAGCTTCTGAATTTAGTTCTCAGTACTAGGAAAACAAAAAAGACAGATTTTTTTTTTTTTTTCCTTGCATCTTGCCTTCAGGACCAAGCTTGCTTTTTTTTTTTTTTTTTTTTTTTTTTTTTTTTTTTTTTTTGACAAGGTCTCACTAAGTTGTCCAGATCAGGCTCCTCCTGCCTCAGTCTCCCAGTGCTAGGATTACAGGCACATACCATCATACCTAGTACATGTTTTAATAGTACATGATGTTGTGTAGTGTGGGGTATACCCCAGTTTATTATTCATTCTCCACTAATAGATGTCCCTATTGTTTTGTTTCTTTAGGATCCTTTTTATCATAGTACTCCAGGCTTTTACTACCAACCAATAAGGTTTACCCTTTAAGTTAGAATATATTTGCCATGTCTGACACAGGCCAGTTCCTTATCCTGGATTCTAGAGAAAAAAAGTAGGCTAACTACAAGGTCAAGTGAATCTGTAGCTGGACTAGGACTGGAACTGAGTCCTCTAGATTTTAAACATTTGCCATATCCCACGTAGCCTGTTACTTAAAGCTATCTATCTTGGATCTCTTCCAGAGTAAAAGAACATATCTAATACCTAATTCCTCTTCTGTATTCTGTGTCTTCAAGTATTCCGTCCATTATGTCATTCCATCTGAGTCCTCTTTCCCCCAAGGACATTTCCTTAGAACCTTCAAATTTTTCTTCCCTATCCCTCTATCATACTATGGATCACTTTGTCTAACATCTTTTCTCCCAGAGCTCTAGAAATTGTAAGTGTGGCTTCTGCATTCACCTTCTTTAGCTGTTGAGTTCCTTCTGTATGCCAAGTACTGTTCTAGGGTCTGGCTGACTGTATAGCTTGCGTCTAGATGAGAAGAAATAAACAACATAAGAAAGATGGTTTTCAAAATGCCAAATTACCTAGCACTTAGGAGGCTGAGGCAGGAGGATCATTGCAAATTTGAGACCAGCCTGGGCTACAGAATGAGCTAAAGACCAGTCTGAACTGCATAGTGAGATCCTATCTTAGAAAAAGCCAAATTATATTTTTAAAACGTGGAAACAACACTAATACAGTAGAGTGACCAGGGGAGAATCTCATTAGATTTTTCTTCTTTTTTTTTTTTCTTTTTATCCTTGAAATAAAATGGATTTGGAGGAAAAAAAGTCTCCATTAGGTTTGACTATCAGGGAAACTCAGGAAGTTACATTGAGCTGACAACTGAGTAACACATGGGAGCCAGCCTCTAGGGGAAGAGGAATCCAGGAGGAACTTGGTACATAAGGAGGTTAAAGAGGCCACAGGAACCCTATGGGACCTTTTTGGCCAAGATTGTATTTAAAGTGCAGGATTTTAAGCCAAGGGAGAACATCTGATTTCTCCTTTTAAAAGATTACTGAGAGGCCTGTTTCACTTGAAACAAGGTTGTGTTTGCCCTCACTCCTTTCCCTGCTTCTTATACCCAAAGGTATTGACAGCTAGGCCAATTTGCTTTGTTTAGGGATCCGACAGGGAATTTGCAAGGCAAGTCATAACCATTGTCAGATGTACCTCACACAGGTTTGGTGGTTTCTTATAGAATTCTCAGTTCAGGGAACTTTAGCTCTTTAGCAGCCAGACAAGGATACAGCTAAATGTGGTTTAGGAAGTGGAGCCAAGGGTACTGATTTTGCAAGAGAGACAAGCTCCTAGTTTCCAGTGTTGAGTAAAAACCTGGAGCTCAGGACACTTAGAAAAAGACTTCAGAGTAATATCTAGAAAGCAGTCCACTGAAGTATAAGCCTGTTGTTTTCCCAGTTAAAACAGCTTCTGTGTTATTCCTCTGCCTTGGAGGAATTTGGACACTTTCTTGCTTGGGAGTTTCTCACTTTTGAATTGTCCCCTTCCCCTCAGGTTGACGTCCTCTTGAGTCTTTGGCTTGGATAATAGGCTGATATCTAGGAGCCAGGGGAACTTCCCAGTCCAGAGAGCTTGAGTCTGAAGCAGACTTCTGGGGAATGAAGAAGAGGGCTGAGAGGGATTCATCTCATAGTAGAGACGGGTACAATCTTAAGAGATCAGAGGTGAGCTGAGTATGGTAGCACACACTTGTAATCCTAGCACTCAGGAGGTGGAGGCAAGAGGACTCACAATGTCGAGGCCAGCCTGGGCTCCATAGTGAATTCAAGACCAGCCTGAACTATATAGTGAGACCCTTCTCAGGGGAAAAAAAAAAAAAGTTTGCCATTTCCAGAGTGGAAGAGCTGGATTGGAGAGGGTGAAAGCTCATCAGCCTGTCAGTGAAAAGACCTCTATCCATGCCTACACCCAAGGACTGACAGGTACCCAACCAGTAATTGACCATATAGCTATTTGAATAGTATCAAGGTCGTCTTCTGAGTCACCACCCTACCATCCATTGCTGACCAAGTATTGTGGTTTTTCATTTGAAATAATAAAAGAGTACTTTAGGGTCCTTTTATCAGGTGAGCATTCACTATGTCTTGCTCTCAGAGGAGGGGACAAGAGACCAGAAAAGTAAAAAGACATGCTTATTAAAAAAAAAAAAAAAAGCCGGACATGGTGGCGCACTCCTGTAATCCCAACACTCAGGAGGCTGAGGCAGGAGGATCATTGCAAGTTCGAGACCAGCCTGAGCTACAGAGTGAGCCAAAGGCCAGTCTGACCCACACAGTGAGACCCTGTCTCAAAAAGACAGAGACATCAGATCACATTATTTGCTTAGTCATGTCACCTTAAGCCAGATCTCCATTAATTCAGTTCTTTCCCATAATGCACAGCTTATTCTTCCCTTTCCTTTTTTTTTTTTTTAATATTTATTTATTTATTTATTTATTTAAGACAGGGTTTGACTCTGAAGTTCAAGCTTACCTTGTTAGCCAGACTGGCCTTGAACTCTCAGTGATCCTCTTGCCTCAGCCTTCCGAGTGCACCACTATGATGGGTTTCCCATTTCTGAAAAAAAATCTTTCCAGCTTACTCTCTGCTTTAAATATGCCTCCTTTAGATCTATGACAGTCAAGTATGAGGGCTCCATCTTCTCAGTCTCTAGGGTGCCATTTAAGCTTTTTTTCTAGATCTGGAGACGGTGAGGGGAGGGAATTTGGGTTAGTATCTGGAACTGGCTTCATCTTTCTCTCAGGAACTCTTCACAACAAGGAAGGCATGAGGCTTTCATGCCCCCCTCAGCCCACACTCACCAGGACAGAATCAGCTTCATTCTTTCTGATCTCTTTGCTTCCTTTTGCAGGAGTCTGGAAAGGCGTGGCTGGACCGAGACCTCCCCCAATGTGAGCAGACTCCCTCCTCCCCTCACCACCTGTTGCCATCACGCCAGGGAACATCCTCAAGCCCTGGCCCTCAGGGGAGAGATAGCAGGAGCCCAGAACCGAGACCATGTGACGGCGCTGGCCCTTGCCACCGCCGTCCCCCCCACCCTGGCCCCAGGCCTGGCACCATGATGTTCCGAGACCAGGTGGGCATCCTTGCTGGCTGGTTCAAGGGCTGGAATGAGTGTGAACAGACAGTGGCCCTGCTGTCACTTCTGAAGCGGGTCACTCGTACCCAAGCTCGCTTCCTGCAGCTCTGCCTGGAGCACTCGTTAGCGGACTGCAATGACATCCACCTGCTGGAGTCAGAGGCCAACAGTGCTGGTGAGTCTTTGCTGTTAGAGATGGAAGTGCAGCAGGAGGGAGATCAGAAACAGCTGACAGAGGCCAGTGAAGGCCAGCCAGCAGTGGTGCCAAGAAATAAGGGTTCTTTGCTTACTGGGGAGTCCCTGACCTCCCAAGTCTGGGCTTCTTGGGGCTGTGTTGCCAGATTATTCTCAGGCATGGAATGGAAGCCTCCCATGGGAGGGCAGCACAAGTTGGAAACTGCCCTCAACAGAGGAGGATTCATGCAGGGAGGCTTAAGCTGCCTTAAGGCTTAAGGCAGCTAAAAGAAAACTAAAGTCATTACCTATGAAAGAAGGATAGAAGGTGAGCAGTAATTTAATTTTCAAGCTTCAGGATATTAGAATTAAGAGGAAATTCTAGGACTCTTCGAAAGTTCACAAGTCATCCCATACTGGTGGCAAACATACAGCACACAGACCACAGTGGGCTGTTCATATCATTGAAAGTTGTAAAGTTTGCCATCACTGTCCTTTACTAGTCTTTACCCATGAAAGTACATTGGGTTCAAGGCATAAATAATTTGAAGAGTTTTGAAGCCAATTATGGTGGCATACATCTATCATCTCAGCACTCAGGAGGCCGAGGCAGGAGGATCACCACAAATTTGAGGCCAGCCTAGTCTACATAGTTCAAGGCCAGTCTGAACTACATAGCAGAACCCTGTCTAAAAATAAAAGAGGGTTTTGAACTTACAGTCCTTCGTATCAGCTTCCTAAGCAGCCTGGAAAGGAGACTCTGTCCCAGGAGACTGGTCTTGGGCTAGTATGCCATGCTTCTCTAGAATCTGTTCTAGAGCACCAGTCATAACCAGGAATCAGGCCAAAGAACTGTCTCAAGGGCCACCACTAACCTTTTCTGGCCTTCTGGGCCTCCACAGGACTGGATAGAGACCTGCTGACTCTGGTAATAGCTGAGAGAGATGAAGGCCAGAGGGAGGGTAGTGGATACCCAAAAGCTACCTGGGAAGGAGACTGAGGAACTTCATGAAGAGTTTGTCCAAGTTAGTCACTCCCACTCTTCCCCCTTCTTCATAATCATAGTTTACATTGAGCCCTCACAAGCAAAGTACTCTTTACTTGTATTTATTAGCTTTGAAAACAGTATATTTTGGTGACTTAAAATATTTAGATGTAAATCACAGTTGTCATTTGCCAGGAAATGAAGTAATTTAACTTCTCTGTGCTTTGATTTCTTCATCTTAAAGTCAGTTTGATAGTTATATCTACTTCTAGGGTACATGTAAAGAGTCAGTGAGTTAACATTTTTGGAGCTCTTAGAACAGTTTGTGATATGTAGTAAACACTCAGTAATACAGTAGTTTTTATTGTCAGTAACTTGGTCTTCTTAACCACCCTGTGAGACAGGTACTGTTAGTATCCCTATTTTAGAGATGAGAAAACTAGGGTGGACTTCTAGCATTATGGAACCACAGAGCTGCCTGGCCTCTCACATCTTGTCAGGTCCATCCTTCTTAGTAACAGTCATCAGTTACTCATACAGTTACTCAGACCAGGCATCAAACTGGTCTCATTCTCAGTCTGGCAGGCGAAGTAGTAAGAACCCAGTTCAGGTGCAGCAGCTCAGTCATTTCTCAGGCTGCCAACCTCCTCATCAAAAAGAGATCTCTGGGCCCGGAATTTATCTCAGTGGCATAAGTGTCTGCCTGGCAAGCATGAGGTCGTAAGTTCGATCCCTGGTACCAAAAAAAAAAAGTGGTTTCTTGGTCCTGTGGAGCAGGCCACTGCCTTACACTGCTTTGTCATATACCCCACCACCATCCCACCCTAAGCAGACAGCCAGATTACCTCTTGCTGCCAGTCATGGCTGTTAGCAGTATCACCAGTGTGGCTTGTTGCTTTTTAGAGCATTTTTTTAATTTTTGCTTTTGTTTTCAGAAGTTGCAGGGCCAGGGACAAAGCTTAATGGCACAATGTGGCCTGCCTGGCAGGCACAAAGTCCTTCTGAGTTTGATTGCTGGTACTAAAAAAAAGTAAACCTTGTAGTAAAATTAAACCATGCAAGCCTAGCATGGTGGTGCACAGCTGTAATCCTAGTACTTAAGCTGAGGCAGGACAATCACAGTGAGTTCAAGGCTAGCCTGGGCTATATGGTGAGATCCTGTCTTAAAAAAACAAAAATAGGGCCGGGGATTTAGCTCAGTGGCATAATCGCCTGCCAGTCAAGTGTGAGGTTGTGACTTTGATTCACAGTACCACCCCCCCATCAAAAACATACATAAAACATACAAAAGGTGAAATGTGAAGTTTCCTAGACTCCCGTGTTCCAGACTTCTCGTTTGTTTTCAGAGTTGAATTCAGTGTATATATGACCACGTACATATTCTCCTTCCAGCTTTGCCATGTTTTAATTAAACAAGTGGCTGAGTATCATGCACATCAGCTAATTTCCTTTTTTTTATTAAACAAAATAATTTGAATGTCATTCCATATTCATCACATACTCATTATTAATGGTTAAATAGTAAGTCATATTTATGCAGCCCTACTTATGTAGCAAATTTTGTTTTACCTTCATTAGTCATGTAATCTCAGTAACCCTGTAAAAAGATCCATTTTATAAATGAGGAAGCTGACATCTAGGGAGGCTAAGTGATTTGCTCTGGGTCACACGTTTGGTCAGAGAACTCAGTTTTGGCCTCAGAGCACTTGACACAGTAGCTCCACCCCAGAGTGTATCTGGTCTTGTTCCTACAGTACTGTTAAGTACTCTTTTCAGCATGTCTAAGAAATGTTCCTAAGATTCTAGAAACGTCGTTAGTTGGGAGATTATGTGCATTTAGAGTAGTTGTTTTCACCATGTTGCCCATGAAAAGTGTTACACTCTACACAAAGCAGCAAAGGCCCACCTGTCATGATTCGCATTGGGATTTGGGGGGTAATACCTCACCAGGGTGGAACATTGCTGTGGAACGAAATGAATGATGAGTGCACTCATGAATTAAGGTTCTTACCTTATGTCAGGTGGTAAGAGCTTTTAAACCAGACTGGTACTTAAATGGGTGACGTGATAAGTAAAATTTAGAATGAGGGGAGAGAGGGAGGGTCATGGTGTATTTCAGAGTTAACAGGAAAGAAGCCTGCCAGGATTGGAATAGAGCATGACTTGGGAAAGAAATGATCACAGGTAAATTGTATAAAGGCTTTGAATGCAGGGTTCCAAGACTAAGAAGAAGATACAGTCTCCTGTTGTACTTCCACCCTCAGGAAGAATCCCCCAGCCCTCCTCTTTATTTGTTTTTGGACCTGGAATCTGTCTCTGGGGAGGTGCCAACCATCTGACATTCTCTTTCCTCTGTTCATTATGACCTTCCCATTCCCTTGTGTTTCCTACACTTGCATCATTCTGATGAATCACCTGAGGAAGCAGAGTGACACAAAATCTAGATTCCTGGCCCTTACCCTAAGACCCAGTAAGTGGGAATCCAGAGGAGATCGATGGGCCTGGGAAAGAGCAGCCAGGTTCTTCTGATGACCAGGCGTTGTAAGAGATGATGCTGTGCTGGATGATTCACTTGTCATGGGTTGGAAGATCAGGAACAGGGTCATACTGGACATATAGATCCAGCTCTGCCACTAATACCTCTATGTTCTGGATCAGTCCCACCTCACTTGGGCCTGAGGAATCCTATCTGGATGTGAGAGAATTGTTCTAAGTACTTTTCTTCAGAGCCTCTTGGGCTCTGAAAAAATGTACCAAAGTAGGCTGAACCACAGCCATACTATCTTTGTTTGGGGGCCTAGCACATTCTCTGTGAACAGTGGTTCTTAATAGTTAATGCAGGCTGAGGCTGTAGCTCAGTGGTAGAGTGCTTGTCTAGAATATGTGAGGTCCTGAGTACCACTACCTACGTTGCCCCCCAAAAAGATAAATAGACCCCTTCCTCCTGTAAATTTGCTTCTATTTTTTGCCCTCCCCACAAAGATGCACATTTACCCTACCAACCATAGCTTCTGGTCAGTTGACCCATGAGTTCCCAGTTAAGAGCTGCCCATTGAAAGGACGTAGCCTTTCCATGCTCATTTCAAAGCAGAAGGCCTGAACAGTAAGGCAGATCTTCTGTTTTTTTCTTGGGTTTTATTTCCTTGTCCTACCCAGATAACCCTGTTATTCATTCTAGTTCTCCAAGGAGACCCTGGGTTTGGCTGAATGTCTGCCTTCCTATCTTCTCCACAGATAAGACAAGGAACACAGAAATTACCCTACACAAAAGTATCCCAATTCTGGCTTTATGTCATAATCTGTCAGGGACTTTAAAAAATAATGTAAGGCCTAGGTCCTATCCTCAGAGAGTTAGAGCCGCTCTCATGTGTGTACACCCAATGAAAAACCACCATATGTGGATGCTGATTATGGGTGGGGCCAGAAAGATGGTAAGGATTCTGTCATGTGATCTAGAAATGGAGAGTGGGAGCCTAAAGCTGTTGAAGGGGGCTCTGATCTGTGCCATCCCTTTGTAGCACCCAACAGGATGCAGAGCAGCCCCCTAGTCCAAACAGCTAGTGTTCATTTCATGGGTGCAGAATCTGAGGCAGTATCCAGGAACAGAAAAGAAAAGCAGTACTCCAGGTCTCCAGAACAGGGAGGGAGAGGCCTCAGATGTCCCCTTGTCATCCTCCCTGTTCCATCCCCTCTGATGCAGACTTTGACCAGCACTATGTTCCCGTGGACAGGAGGGAAGAGATAGGAGCCAAGAAGAGTTGATTTCCTCTTCCCTCTCTGCTCCTATTACTTCCTCTATTTCTTCCCACCTCCTGTCTTTGAGTCAGTCTTCGTATCCAAAAGGTTTAAGCTCCTTCCTTTCTGGCTCCCTGAGTCTGGGTGGGGAAACTGAGGAGGGACTGTGCAAGTGAGTCACCAGAGTTCAGTCCTTATGCCTCCACCCTCCCCTTATGGGCTCTCTTGACACAGATCATCAAACAAAAATGTGAGCCCCCTGGCCCTGCCCCATATCTGTGTGTGAGCTGGAATGAGGCAGAGAAGGGCATGTTTAGAGCCAAACCCCAGCCCTCTGGCTGCTTCCTGAGGCTGCCACAACTGTCACAATAGCCCAGCACATAAAAATGGGTTTGCTCTTATAACAGTTTTGAAGATATATTTGGTTTTTATGATTTGCCAGAGCCCGGGGTCATGACCTACCTAGCTCTAGTGACTTGGCCAGCCCTGCCCTGTAGCCATTGTGCCAAGGAAGGCACTCATGGATAGTCTTCCTCACCTCTACCCTCTGCCATGCATACAGAGTCTAGGTTTGTAGCTTCGTAAGAAAGCAGTCATTGGCATTACAGCATTCCCCAGCCCCCTCCCCCATCTACCCACCTCCAGAATTTCGTCACTCTTAAGGACCAGGGATTTAGCTCAGTGGCATAAGGGCCTGCCTGGCAAGTGCAAGGTCGTGAGTTCAATTCTCAGTACCAAACCAAACAAAACAAAACCAGAATTTCATCACTCTTATTGTGCCTTTAGCTTCAAGGAGCCAGAGTTTCTGGTTTTGGTAAATAGCTGCATAAAATTCCCCACCCCATTGGGAATCTTAAGGGGGAGTCCCAGATGTACTTTTCTAAGTAAATTGTGCCCCCAGCTCTGAAACAACATGCAGATTATCTTATTGTCTCTACAACGCTTGTGACATAAGGGCTTTTATAGCCCCCGTTTGACAGAAGAGGAATTGGCACACTGTTTCACTGACCTAGGTTGTGGGAGCCACACTAGATTTCAAACCCAGAAACTTTGCCTGTTGAATTTTTGCTCTTATTCAGTATGCTGTCCTGAGACCAGGGAACAGGGTGATCCAAGGTTGGGAGAATCCTAGAAAGGGCACATTATACACATATAGACATTACTGTCTTCCAGGAACCATCTGGGTTTAATTGTGCAGGTATTCATTGAGCTCCTGCTGTGCCTCAGCTCTGTCCAGGCTTTTCTGATCTGGGCAGGAAATTAGAAGTTTCATCCCCACCCATCATCTGTAGCCCCAGCGGCCTCATCCCAAGGGGCCTGAGGTTGCACAAATTCCTTGGACCTGTTCCAGAACTCATTGATGCTTCCCAGTAATAGGAGGCCCGCCCTTCCCACCACCACCACCAATGCTTAGACATATGAACACAGATTTGCCCAGGGTCAATCTCCATTCCTCCAAAACCACACTCCTGTTTCTGATCAGTAGAACAAGGTCCTTCATTGAGCCGAGTCCTTGAGGCTGTTCTGTCACGTCCCCTGGCAGTACCAGAGGAGAAGCTGTGTCCCTTAGTCCTGGGGTCCTGGCAGTATTCTAGGGTGGGGGAGGGACTAGACAAGGCTTCTTTTCTGTCCTAGATGCCTCTGGCTATCCTGCAGGGCCTAAACAACACCAATTAACAATATCAGGCTAGGAATAGAGGGCCAGGCTAACTGCTGGAAGAGAAGGGTGGCAAACACCCATCATTGAGCTATATTCCAAGTGTCCACTATTGGCACACTGCTGATGCTTAACATACATTGCCTCTGCAAATCTTTCTAGCAGCCCTGTAATCCCTCTTACAGAAGAGGAATCATACTGCCCAGGCATCTGCATGACACAGCTGGAATACAAGTCTGTGTCTTGCCTTTAATACTATTTACTGCATTTCTTCTTGTTGTCTTGAAGAACTGAAACCTCAGGAGCTAAGTCAGGGAAGGAGATGTAGGGTATTAGTTCCCTACCATCTAACTCAGTGCCACAGAGAGGTGGGAGGACAGGAAAGGTTTTCTGACATTGGGAAGGTTTGTTCCACCTTGGAAATATCCTTAGATATGGAGATGGCCTGAGGGACAGTTTTGTGGTCATAGGGAGTTGTTTCAAAAGACTACATTTGAGTTTCAGATGCTGGAGGTCTGGAAAGCCAGTCCAGGAAGAGGGAAGAAAGAAGACTGGCATTGGGGAGATGGAAGAGTATAGTAAAAGTCTCCCAGTTCTAGAGACAGACCAAGGTTCAAATCTAGGTTCACTGTTGCTCACTAGGTCTTTCACTTTGGGAAAGTGACTGTACTTCCCCAATCTTATCTGGAAAGAAGGAATGCTAAAGCAGGGTTGGGGAGGAATAAAAACCATTCAAGCTTCTGGGCATGGTGACACATGTCTGTAACCCCAGCACTAGGAAGGCTGAGTCAGAAAGATCACCATGAGTTTGAGGCCACCCTCAACTACATACAAAAGGTGGGGGAGTAATCATAAAATAAAAAATTTTTTTAAAACGGGAAAAAATAATCATGCTGCCCAGCATGGCGCACACTTGTAATCCAGGTCATTTGGAAGGCTGAAGCAGGAGGATTGCCACAAGTTTGAGTGCAGCCTAGGCTACATAGTTCAAGCCAGAGCTACATAGGAAGAGCCTGTCTCAAAAACGAAAAACCAGTCATGTTCTTAACACTAGTGCCTGGCACATAGTATTTAATAAACACTGTCCATTATTACTATCTTTTTTGGTGCCAGTAGTACTGTTCATTCTGTTATTCTGCCCAATGCTGTGACCATGGCATTAGTTGATGATCTTGAATAAATAAATGAATCACTTTACCAGGGAATCTCTAGAAAGCTTGCAACAGAGAGGTCCTGGCCAAGAAAATTATATAACTAGGAGTTGGGAGTTATATGATTTCATTTCCCTAGTACAAATTTAAGTAGAGTTAGAAATTAATGTGACTTCTAGGCCAGTCTTTTGAACAGGTGATTAAGAGAAGGATACAGAAGGGGCAGTTTTCAAATGTCAGTGCAGCTTGTCAGGTGTCTGTCCTGCAGTGTGGATGAAGGAAGGACACCAGAAGTTCTTGAGTTGAAAGACTTGTTTGTTTTGTTTCGTTGAGACAAGGTCTCACTTGTAGAGCAGGCTAGCCTTGAACTTGTTTATGTAACCCAGATTGGCCTTGAACTCACAGCAGTCCTCCTGCCTCAGCTTCCTAAGTGCTGGGATTACAGAAATGTTGAAAGACTTGGATGCCTAGGTTTCTGAGGCTTCCATTATATGTGCCTATACTCAGCTTGTTTCTTACACTGGCTGATGCCTTTAGAATCTATGTATTTGGAGAAGAGAAAAAAAAATCTGTATTTAAAAGGAATCAATAAGATACACTAGTAATAGCAGCTGAAAACCACTATTTGCTGAAAACTAACTTAACATTGTGGTTTCACTTAACTCCAGCAGCCATTCCACGTAGGACTTACTCTGATTTCCCCTTTATAGACAGAGAAAGAGCTCAGTGAAATGATCATTCTTGCCAGTAAGTAGTGTAGAAGAAACACTAGCCATATCTTTGCTTATTCTTTTTCATTGTCTACTGTGTGGTCTTAACTTTGTCCACTTAGAACCAGCTCCTTTATTTCTTTCTAGGACCTTACCATTAGCACATCACTTAGAACTCACTTTTGAGGTGTTTAAACCATCGTCTAGGTTTACAAATAAACGCCGTTTCCTAAGAGTGGGGATGGGGTTGGCTTTGGCCCTTGAGCGTTGTATCTTTCTCAAGTATTGGTACTGTTTGCTGCTCTCTTGCTTTGTCAGCATCATCTCCATTCTCTGTTTAACTAGTCACAAAAGTGATGATAAGGTTTTTGAAGGGGACAGTTAGATCCTAACAGTCCCTTCCGAAGATCTCCTTCATGCATCTAGCCTGGGACCTTACTCTTGGGAAGCTGCCTTCCAGATGAGGGGGAAACTTGGTTTCTCACACAGGCTTTCAAACATTGGGTTGGGAGGAAGAAGTCAAGGTCACCCATGGAGAAGCCACAGGATGATGGGTAGAGTTAGAAAAAAAGGGTGATGTGTCCTTGAGGAGGGCAACATTAGGCAGTCTATAAAAGACACTGGAGCTGACAGTGGTGGTGCTTGTCTGCAATCCCAGCACATCACAAGTTCAGTGTAGCCTGAACAACTGAGTGACTCTGAGAGACCTTATTCAAAAATAAAAAGTAGGGCTGGGGGTTTAGCTCAGTGGCATAAGTGCCTGCCCCGCAAGCATGAGGTCATAAGTTCAACCCCTGGAACCAAAAAATATAACAATAATAATAATAATAAAATTAAAAGTAAAAAAAAAAAAAAGGATGGTGGGGGACTGGGCATGTAGCTCAGTATGAGCTCAGGCACTTGATTAAATCCCCAGTACAAAAAAAAAAAGACATCGAAGCTAGCATGGTGATAGAAGTTTATAATCCCAGCTACTCTGGAGTCTAAGGCAGGAGAATCCCACATTTAAGGCCAGCGTGAGCAACCCTGTCTCAAAAAGGGTTGAGGACATAGCTTAATGGTGAGTGCTTGCCTGGCATGTGCAAGGCCCAGGGTTCAATCCCAGTACCACAGTAATGACAGTAATTAAGTTCTAAATAGGATGTATATTGTAGCTCAGAGTTACAGTACTTGCCTAACATGCATGAGGCTGAGTTTGAGCCCTAGTGCTAACAGAGGAGGAAGAAAGGGAAGAAAAGGCGCGCTGTAACTTTAGCAGTACATAGGCTACGTTTGGAGCAGTATAGAGATCAGCATGGCTCTACACAAGGGTGACACCCAAATTTATTGAAGTATTCTATATATTTTTTTAAATTTCTGTCACTTTTTTTTAAAAGACAATTTCAGTAGAAAGATTGTTATAGGCCGAAACTTTGAATCTCAGCTCAAGTATGGGAATTTGAATGAATAGTGTAGAGAACACTTAGAAGGTGGGGGGGATATCCTGAGCTGACTCTATCTAGAGAGCTAGGAGATAGGGTGTGCCCTAGAAATGGAGGCAATATTGAGCTGTAAGTTAAGTTCCAGGAATGGGGTCTATGCTTGCTATATCCCACTGTAATCTCCCTATCAGGAACATGACATGCTGGTATGGATTAGGCATGAAATTGTCTCTTTGTAGGGGACAGATTGGGGGTGGGGACTAGAAGCAGAAGCCAATTAAACAGCAGCCAGCATTTATTATGCATGTCCTAAATACTAGGCCTCTTTCCTCTTTATTAGCTCATTGACTCTCAAAGCAACACTGAGCTGGGTGCTAAGGTTAACTCTCAAATGTTACAGGTAAAATTGTTTAGCCAGGTGTGGTGGTACATTCCTATAATCCCAGTGCTCTGGGAAGCTGAAGCAGGAGGATTACAAGTTTAAGCCCAGCTGGAGCAGTTTAGAACCTGTCTCAAAATTTTAAAAAGGCTGGGGATGTAGCTTACTATGAAGGTGCTGAGTTGAATTCTATTTTTTTTAAAAAAAATCACTGTTCTCTGGAGATCTGGCTAGTAAATTAAAGAATCTAGACCACCTGATTTCAGAGCCCAAGCTTTTTTATTCTGTTACCTTCTCTAATCAGGAAGGAGGCTGCTTTGATGAGGGAAAGAAAGGAGAGAACATGATGATAAAAGGGGTTGGGGTGAGGTGCAGCAAAAGAACAGGCCTGGGAGCAGCAGGAGGAACTTGGATTCCAAAATAGCAGGTTTCACTGATTGGAAATTACTGCAAATTTTTGAGAATGGGAGTGATAGAAGCAAGAAAAATTGCTCTTGAAGGATTATGTGTTTTAGCCAGGCATGGTGGGACGTGCCTGTAATCCCAGCACTTGGGAGGCTGAGGCAGGAGGATCACTGTGAGTTTGAGGTCAGGCTGGGCTACGTAATGAGACCCTCTCTCGAAACAACAACAAAAGAAAAAGTTTGATCCAGGTTGAGAGTCATGAACAGAGAAAGGAGAAGAGCTTGAAGCTGAAAGAATAGATCAGGGTAGCACTCTTGGGTTTATAGTAACCCCCAGTCAGACTCTACTGACATCCCTTCTTATCCCTCATAGCCATCGTCAGCCAGTGGCAACAGGAGTCGAAAGAGAAAGTGGTGTCCCTCCTGCTGTCCCACCTGCCTCTGCTTCAGCCAGGCAACACAGAAGCCAAATCCGAGTACATGAGGCTGTTGCAGAAAGTACTGGCCTACTCAATTGAGAGCAATGCCTTCATTGAGGAAAGCCGCCAGCTTCTCTCTTATGCTCTCATCCACCCAGCCACCACTCTGGAGGACCGCAACGCACTGGCCCTCTGGCTGAGCCACCTTGAAGAGCGACTAGCTAGTGGCTTCCGTACCCGGGCAGAGCCCTCCTACCACTCACGCCAAGGTTCCGATGAGTGGGGGGGGCCTGCAGAGCTGGGCCCTGGAGAGACAGGGCCAGGCTGGCAGGACAAACCGCCCCGGGAAAATGGACATGTGCCCTTTCACCCATCCAGCTCGGTGCCGCCAGCCATCAACAGTATTGGGAGCAACGCAAACACAGGTGAGGGTATCCCAAGAGGCCATGCCTACTTGAAAACGGTTAGTCTGTACTGTCTTCTCTCATTCTGTGACTTTGGGCAAGTTCCACAACCTCACCAGACCTCAACTTAATGAGGCAGTGCAAAGACTGTGAATTAGTGTCCCCAGAGCCAAATCTGACCTACAAAAATATCTTACTGAACCCACACATTGGTTTCATTTTGTGTTAAAAGTGAGTGTGGTGGCACATAGCTGTGATCTCAGCTACTTGGGAGGCTGAGATGGGACGATCACAGGTTCAAAGCCAGCCTAAGCAACATAGCAAGACCCTATCCCTCAAAGGGAAGAAGGAGGCTGGGGATATAGCTCAGCAGCACAGTGCCTGCCTGGCAAGTGCAAGGTCATGAGTTCAATCCCCAGTACCAACAACAAAAAAAAAAGAAAAAATTTATAAATTTAGTGCTACAAGGGTTTTCCTTTAAAATCAGATTACCAGCTTCTTGTGAAGCGTTCTGGTGACTCAAGGTGTGCATTCCTAACAGCAGCAATAAGAGAGAACTGAGTATCAGCCACCCCTTTAAACTCTGCACAAGCCAAGCAGAGTGTGCACACATGTAGTCCCAGCACTTGGGAGGCTGAGGCAGAAAGATTGCCATGAGTTGAAGGACAGCCTATCTCAAAACACACACACACACACAAAAATAAAACTCTGCACATATGCCCCACCCAACCCCCTTTGAGAATTTGTGAAACTTGCCTAGTCTCTGTGAGCCTTGTAATTGTGACCCTTGATAGAAGACAGACACCATCATGTGACATTCCTTCCAGCTCACCCTAGCTCTTTGTATCTGGCCTCAGCTTACAGCCTTGTTCCTCAGGAATCTAAGTAAGTTAGTCTATATAAGATGTGATTCATGCTGCAAGGCAATAATAGGTAACATTTTTTGGGTATTAGTTATGCTAGATACACTTTTATAAACACCCTTTCAGATATGATCTCATTTAACCCTTTTCACAGTCACTTCATTAGTCCTATTTGACAGATAAGGACATCAGGACTTAAAGAGATGAAGTCTTGTATTCAAGGTCACACATAGAACAAATGATAGAACTTTCCAAGGTTCAGACCCAAGCCACTCTGACCACTGTGCTGACCTACCAACAAAGTGAGCTTGAAAGGGCTCTCTGAGTAAGTACCCCAGAGACTGGGTGAGCAAATAGAGTTGGTGTCTCACAGTATCTTTCTAAAATGTTAGTTGAAATGAATGCATAAGGGAGGCGGCATGATCTAAGGCAAGGTGAGGAGCTACAGTTTAACCCCAAGGGTGGTCAACCCACTCTGGCAGCCACTGTTAAAACAGAATAGGGCAGCCTGGGCTTTAGCTCAGAGACATAAATACCTGCCTGGCAAGCACGAGGTCGTGAGTTCAATGCCTGTTAGCAAAAAAAAAAAAAAAAAGAATGGGACAGTGACAATGAAATGTCACATGTTGAGAGAATAGCTGGTACCCATCCATCCAATATCTGGTGAGCATCTCTGATATCTGGTGAGCATCTCTTACCCCTGAGCCTTTTTCTTCCCTACTAACATGGATATTCTACCAGGTTGCTGGGAAGAACCTGGGAAGATAGAGAGGTAAGAGGGCATTTGAAGGGAACTCCAGCAACCAAGGTATCTTGAATGCTGTTTTCTAGCCTGAGAGCATCACAGTTTCAGGGTCTGGATTGGGAGGATATAATAATAATGATAATTCTACCTAGGGCTAGAGATACTGCTCAGTGTGGAAAGTACATGTATAGTATACACAGCACCCTAGGTTCAATTTCCAGTACCACAAAATTCTTCCTAAAAATTGTTGAACACTTACCAGGCATTTAGCTCAGCAGCATACGCGCCTACCTTGCAAGCGTGTGGTCATGAGTTCAATCCCCGTACCCCTCCCCGCCCCCAAAAAAAGAAAGGAAAAAATCTTACTGTTCTAGGAGCTACTTTGTACTTGTAAACTTAGAACCTTGGCTAAGTCTCAGAAAAATCAAAGTGTTCAAAATGGTTTAGCCAGAATTTAAATTCAAGCATTTTAGCTCCAGAGCTCATACTCTGAACCAGTGTATTGTGATTCTTCTGTCTGTTTCTATCCTAGACTTGCTCAGATTTCAAAGGGAGGAGTCACCCTTGTAGGGTAAACTCCTCCATATTTTCTGGGCTTCCAGGCTGGTGACCACGACAGGTTTTTTTTTTTTTTTGTTTTTCCTTTTGACTATGCTGGAGATCAAACCCAGGTCCTTGCTTGGCCCACCACTGAGCTATACCTCCGGGACCCCCAGCCAATTTAAAGAACCAAGTTTGAACAATGTAGGCCCAGAGCCGGGCGTGGTGGCTCATGCCTGTAATCCCAGCACTCGGGAGGTTGAGGCAGGAGGATCATTGCAAGTTTGAGAGCAGCCTAGGCTACAAAGTGAGCTCAAGGCCAGCCTGAACTGCATAGAAAGACCCTGTCTCAAAAAGAAAAAAAAAAAAATGTAGGCCTAGGACATAGCTCAGTGGCATAGCACCTGCCTGGCAAACACAAGGCCCAGAGTTCAAGTGCCAGATTGAACAATGTTGGATAGGGGCTTGGACCAAAAAAGAAAGGAATCCGGCATTCTATGCTGAGGGTCCAGTACAAATCAAGGCCATGAGGCTGGCAAATTGGAGGAAATAGTGTGCAAGTCTGGCTGAGATGTATTTATGTGAATAATAGCAGTAGAAGATACTTACACTTTTCACATGCCTATCAGTATTCTAAAGGTTTCATGTGGAAATGAAGGCAGAAGGGTAAATGAAGTGATCTGGCCAAAAACACTCAGTTCAGAGGTGGCAGAGTCAAAATTTGAACTCAAGTTTTAGGGCTATAGGCAAGGGATATGGAGCTTGTAGAATAGGATGAAGCTTTTGGATTTCAGGCAGTAACAGGAAACAGGAAATCATTAAAATATTTTTTAAGTGGGAAGCAAGGATTGGCTTGGAAAGGCGGGCTGGCTAGGTTTGAGGTACTGCCAAGGACAGACTGGGGTTTCTTGGAGAGTGTGAGGTCCTAGATCTCTGGCCGGCATTCCTGTTATTATAATTCTCAGGCTTTGGCCAGCCTCCACCCCAGTGTAGGGCCAAGCAGGGCTCCTCAGGAACTACAGTCATTCCAGTCAGGGTAATTTCCTGCCCTCCCTGCCTTGCCTACCCGATTCTTGGCTGAGAAGGAAGGAGGAGGCTAGAAGCACCAGGACAGGCACAAAAGCCTGTATTGAGGATTTTGCAGCACCACCCCTGCCCAAACCCTCCAGGACCCAGTGTGCTATCTTCTAGGATTCTCAACTGAGGCAGAAGCCAAGGCTGGGGGAGTCCAAAGACTTGGAGGAGCCCTGAATAGCAAATTCCAGTAGTCCCGGTTAAAGGCTGAGACTAGCCTTACCGCATGGTTACTACCCTCCACCAGGTGACTTCTTGGCTAGGAGCATCAGTGTTGTCACACATGGTGACAGAAGGTGCCACGGACCTGCACCAGACTGGCCCTCCACCTTGGACTGGATATCAGTGAAGCACTGGCAGGAACCCCAGATTTTCCATCAGTAACAAGAACTCCCTGTGGGAACTGGGGCAGAGGACTTCAGCTTCCTGGGCCTTGATATCCTAACCTACCCAGGCTTTTTTGGCTTTGTGTCTTTTTCTTCTAGGCCTCTGGTGGTGAACTTTTTAGAGGTTCACCACCACTGCTTTAGGCTGACTTGGGTTACAACTATGTTCTCTATATTGAACTCACAGGTTCCTTAGCAACTAGTTGTTCTTTATGAAACTTGGTTGGAAGGCTTCTGTGTGTTGTGCCCTGCACCCAGTCTGAGGGATGCAGAAATGATTGGACTGGGTTCCCATCCTCCAAAAGCCCACAGTTCAGTGCAAGAGGCTGGCCAAAGAAGACAGCAAGCACCAGGCTTGAAGTAGCAACAGAGGGGACATTTGAATGAGGCATGAAAGCAAAAACAGCTAGTGGAGAAGGATGGAAGAGCAGTGGTGACTGGGCAGAGAGCAAAGGCATGTGTAAATGTCTGTGTATTCATGGGAACCTGCCATGTCTTGGATGAAAATCAGGTTGGAGACATAGGGGTATAGCTCTCTGGTAAAGCATTTCTCTGGTATGCACAGTGTCCTGAGTTTGGTCTCCACCTTGGGAAGGAAAGATTGACTATTTCTGCTTACCCCAGAAATGGGGTGGACAGCCAGGTATGGTAGCACATGCCTGTAATCCCAGCATGTAGGAGGCTAAGGTAGGAGAATTGCGTTTGAGGCCAGCCTGGGTTGCATAGTGAAACTGTCAAAAAGGTGGGAGATAAGTAGACCAGTTTGGGCTCAGTACAGGAAAAATAGGGATATGAGGCTCAATAACAGGGAATGTTGAAGAAGCAGTTCACAAACTTCTGTAAGTTCTAATGAAGTAACTCCTCTGGCCAGGCCCCACTATACTTGCTAAAGATAAAATGGTGTTTATTTAGGACAGATAACTGCTGTCACAGACCTATTCTAGCAGAGCAATACAATTAATAAGTAAACAAACAACTAGAAGAGGGAAGTTCAGGGTAAATGCTGTAAGAAATACAACAAAACTATTTGGACTGAGAGTTTTAAGAGGCAGCAGTTTAAAATTGAAGGTTCAAGCCAGGCATGGTGATGCATGCTTGTAATCCCTGCACTCAGGAGGCTGAGGCAAGAGAATCATTGTAAGTTCAAGACCAGCCTGGGCTACCAAGTTAGTTCAAGACCAGCCTGAACTGCATAGCAAGGTTCTGTCTCAAAAAGACAATTAATTAGTTAAAGAAATAAAATAAGGTTCATTGCAGGCCTCAGAAGAAGTGACACTTGAAAAGATATATGAGGAAGCCAACTGCTAAGAGTAGGTGCACAAAATTAGGCATACTGGCACATCCCTATAATCCTAGCACTTTGGGAGACTGAGGCAGCAAGAATGTAAATTCAGGCACAGCTTGGGCAACTTAATGACTTAGTGAGATGAGACCCTGTCTCAAAAATATAAGCACTAAGGATGTAGCTCAGCAAAGACTGAGTCTAACCCTCAGTACCTCAAAAAAAAAAAAAAAAAAAGTCAAAGTGTGGGAGCTCAGTGGTAGAGCACCTGCCTGCCATGCACAAGGCCCTGGGCATCTCCAGTTTAAGAAAGAAAGTAAATGCGAGAACTCCTTGGGCAAGTTTGAGTGTTCCAAGAAGGTATGGAATTTCAGGAGGGGTGAAAACTAGAAAAGCATGAACAAGGCTTAGGTTTTAGGAGATGAAAGCTCAGAGATGAGCAGAAGTCAAGGCTTCCATGGTCCTTTAGGTATGTGGAAGAGTTTGAATTTTGTTCTGTGAAAGAAGCCATTGGGGATTTAAGCAGGAGACAAACTAAGATTTGCATTTTCATAAGGGTCAGTGTGGTTGTTCTGAAGTAAAGTAGGAAACAAGAATGAAGGCTATAGCAGTAATTCCAGCCAGGGATATGGAGGTTTGAATCAGGGAGCTACCATAGGAGAAAGCAAGGAGGTTCAGAGAGAAGTGGTCGATGGCTTGTTTGAGGAGTGGGGCATTGGGTGAGGAAATGAGCAGATCTAGTATGCCAGGTATGCACAAGCTATGGTTCACCATTATTTCCCCCCACTCTCCTCTTTGAGGAATTATCTTGGGCTGTATATAGAAAATGTACATATAAAAGTAACAAAACTTATTTAAAATTTGGGGGATTTTTTTTTTTTTTTGATACATTGCCTCATTGTGTAGTTTGGGCTGCCATTGAACTCAGTAGCCCAGGCTGGCCCCAAACTTGCACTGATTGTCATGTCTCAGTCTCCCAAAGTGCTGGGATCATAGGCATTTGCCACCAAATATTGTTATAACATTTTTTAAAAGCCAGGCATGGTGGTGCACACTTGTAGTCCTAGCAGTCTGGGAGCCCAATCTGGGCAGTTTTGGCAAATGCTATCTCAAAATTAGAAATTACTGGGCTAGGGATATAGATCAGTGGTAGAGTGCTTGCCTAGCATTCATGAGGTCATGGGTTCAATCCTCCACATCACCAAAAAGAATTAGAAAAGACTTGTGGTGTAGATCAGTGCAAAGGCCATAGGTTCAATCCCCAGTACCTGCCCTCCCCCCCCCCACAAAAAAATAAAAAAGAATGGAAGAAAAGGTGACCCACAGGTTGGACATGTCTATGATAGACAGTTTTGGATCCCAGGGTCCCTCCCCTTTAGCATTGTCTGCAGGGTATGGTCTTTTGTGGTCAGATACCCAAGCCTGATGTCTTCCTTCTCCCTCTCTGACCAGGTCTCCCCTGCCAAATCCACCCTAGCCCACTAAAGCGCTCCATGTCACTCATCCCAACAAGCCCCCAGGCTCCTGGTGAGTGGCCGAGTTCAGAGGAGCTTGGTGCCCGGGCTCCTTTCACCACACCGGACCATGCACCCCTCTCACCCCAGAGCAGCGTGGCCTCCTCTGGCAGTGAGCAGACGGAGGAGCAGGGCTCCAGCCGGAACACTTTCCAGGAGGACGGCAGTGGTATGAAAGGTATGAGCAGAGTGCAGCACCAGGACCCTTCTCTAGGGTTTCTGCAGAGCTTATATGACAGAAAATTGGTTGTAGCTACCACTTGCCTACCACTGTGAGGAGAGGACGGATCCAAGAAGAGTAGATAGTCCCTGCCTTTTGGGCTCAAGACAGAGCATAGGGACCCCCACATCCACTCACACAGACTCTAGTCTAATAGAGGAACTGTCACACAAGTAACTGATAAGGTTTAAAGAAGTCAATAAGATATCTTAACAGTTCCCCTACCAAGGGGAGTCCACCTGAAAGAACTCTACAGAGCAGATGAAGCAGTTTATGACCCCACACCTCCCAGTTTTCTGCAGGCTGATGGCTGCTTGTAGTTCATGCCTGCTCTCTCCCCACAATCCTTCCTCTGCCCTGTTCCCAGAGTTAAACTCTGACCTTTCACTCTCCCTCCTTTTCCACAGATGTGCCCTCTTGGCTCAAGAGCCTCCGCTTGCATAAGTATGCTGCCCTCTTCTCGCAGATGAGCTATGAGGAGATGATGACGCTGACTGAGCAGCACCTGGAGTCCCAGGTGATGCCAACAGGGCCATTGAGGAGGTGTTGGGGGCAGCACCATTTGGCATCATCCCTGGAACCCAATCCTTGGCTCTTGAGTCTGTTAGGGCATCCCCAAGTATCTCATTCTCCCATTTCCAGTTTCTTGTCTCCTGTCCCTATTACAGAATGTCACCAAAGGGGCCCGCCACAAGATAGCCCTAAGCATCCAGAAGCTGCGTGAGAGGCAGAGCGTTCTCAAGGCCCTAGAGAAGGTGAGGACCTGGTGTCTCATCTCCAAGGCCCATTGGTTGCTGAGTCTACCATTGAACCAAAGGTTTTGGGTCATCCTTGTTACCAGCTACCTGGGCCATCTTCTCTTTGGGCCTCCCTACTCCTCAAATCTAACTTCCAGGGCCTCCATCTTGGGGAGCCAGATTCCAGAAATCATTTGCAAGTCAGTATCAAAGAGCTCACTTCCTGGTAGCTAAGAGGCTTCCCTCCCTGTTTGTCCTGGTTTATGATCCTAGAATCTTTTAATGTGACCTCTTCTCTCCCTTTTTCAGTTTTCTCTTTGTCTGTGCATGATCTCTTCCCATTTGCTAGTTTCTTATCCATTCACTGTCTTCTGTCTGCCTCTATTTGTATTCTTCTTGCCTTCTTCCTGATTGTTGTCCTTGAATGTTTCCTTCCTCCTCAATGTCTTGGGCTAAACCTTTGATTTCTTCTTGGTGTGAGCCTGAGGCCCTAATATGAGAATACCTTCTCCTGAGTTCTGTAAACCTCCACCTTCAAGGGGAAGAGGGAATGTGTGTGAACAAGTGTGTGTGTGTGTGTGTCTTTGTGTGAGCTGGCAGTGTCCTTATCTGTCTTCTCTCTGTGCCTGAACTCAGGGTGCCCACCTGTCTCCTCCAAGCCATGTTGGACCCCACTTGTGTAGGCATTGTCTGTGCCTCACTGTGTGGGTGCTTGTGATCCCAGCCATGTCCTCCCAATACAGGATGTACTGGAAGGTGGGAATCTGCGGAATGCTCTGCAGGAGCTACAGCAGATCATCATCACTCCCATCAAGGCCTACAGTGTCCTTCAGGCCACTGTGGCTGCTGCTGCTGCCAACCCTACTGCCAAAGATGGGGGTCGAGGAGAGCTGCCAGCTGCTGAGCCTCCCCTAGCCCAGTCCAGCACAGACAAGGGCCCTGAGGCCAAGGATCCTCCAGCTGCAGAGAACTACCCCCCTCCACCAGCTCCAGCTCCCACTGATGGCAGTGAGCCAGCACCGGCTCCTGTTGCTGATGGAGACATCCCCAGCCAGTTTACACGGGTGATGGGCAAAGGTAAGAGAAGGTAGGGCTTACCCCCAAAATCCTGAGGCAGAGAGCTGGGTGAACCCAGGCATCAAGTTACATGGTGGGAGCAGGGCTTCTTGAAGCCCCGTGGACACTGGACCACTGCAGAGATGATCTGAGACTGAGGTGATACCCTTGCACTCAAAACATCTGCAGCCTAAGCAGAAGATGGGACAGGGTCAGAAGGGTCTGCCTGCAATAAAGGGGGAACAGACATGAGGAAGCCAGAGATTGTGCAGCAACACAGATCTTCCAAGTGGGGATGGTGAAGCTTATGGTGGTTTAGCCTTTGCAGAAGAAACATGGCATAAAAGACTACAGTTAGATCCTTACCTTTTTGGCTGTATGACCTGGGACAGGTGACCTGGCTATCGTGGGCCTTAAGTTTCTCAGGTTAAAAATGTCCACATTGACAAGATTGTTGCTGTTGGAAGAATTAATATGTATTTATTGACTGCATATTTGTCATGTCAGGCACTGTGGTGGGTGATTTATACATCTAACTCATGTCACCCCAGGTGCTGTGCCTGCCACTTTGTTGAGGCTTAACCAGCTGGAGTCTCCTGTCTGTCCTGTACCAGCCAGCTAAGGCTAAGAGGGCTTCAGGGTGGTGGGAGGCATGGTGGGGCTAAACTGCTCTACTCTGTATCCTTCAGTGTGTACCCAGCTTCTGGTATCCCGACCAGATGAGGAGAACATCACCAGTTACCTCCAGCTCATCGAAAAGTGCCTAACTCATGAGGTAAGATCTTCTCCTGGGCTCTTAATAGAAAAGAAAGGCTTCCCTGTCCCTCCCAGAACCAGCATTGCAGTGGGGCTGACCTGGCACCTGCCTGCCCTCAGCCCCTCATCTCACCAGCCTTGGCCTCAAGGGTGGCTTCTCAGAGGATCTGGACATACTCCTGTCAGGATTAGTCACTTGACTCCCATTCGCTCCCAGTTCTCAATATCCTTACCAAAATGCATCACCTCTCTTGCTTTTTCCCTGATGGAGAGGGATGACAGTTATTATTGTATGTGTGTCTCTCCCACATAAGCTATGCACTCCATGAACACAGCCACCTCTGTGCCCAGCATTGCCTGGCACGGGACAGTCGAACATGAACATCTAAGCAGTTGATGGAAGGCAAGTGTGAAAGCAGCGCCCTCCCTCCCCAATCCTAGGCTTTCACTGAGACACAGAAGAAACGGCTGCTGTCCTGGAAACAGCAGGTGCTGAAGCTCCTCCGGACATTCCCACGCAAAGCCGCTCTGGATATGCAGAGCTACCGGCAGCAGAAGGGGTAGGCGAGTGCCTCATAGGCCCTTGTGGTTGGCAGATCCATGCTTAGAGGGATGATTGTGACCTGGAGTAGGCTGAAACTACGAAACATCAGGATATTAACAGTAGAATAGGATGCAAGGGCTAGGAGGTGTAGCTCAGTGGTGGAGACCTTGCCTAGCATGGATGAGACCCTTGGTTCCATCTCCATCACTGCGCAAAAGTAAATAGGATGCTGAGCTGGCAAAAGATAACATGTGTAGAGAACAAGTCCCTTCCCTGTGTATGCAGGGACTCTGTCATTTCTTATACCGAACAAATGACAGGAATCTGTCTCTTGACCAGTGAAGTTCAGAGAACTGTTTTGAATGGACAGTGAAGAAACTTTCCTATTCCCCATCTCTATCCTGGGGGATACTTTTGGGTCAAGAGGAGACAGGAATATGTGATGCATACCTTACGCATGTGCTTAGGGAAATCTTTACTCGGAGCAGGTTCCTGATTGGTCACACTCACTGGAGTTGTGGGGAAAGTGAAGGAGAGGGGCACAGGTGGCTCCCATCCATCTAAGCTAACATCCTGCCTTTTGCTCTCTCACAGCTGGGCATTCGGCTCCAACTCACTCCCCATAGCTGGCTCTGTGGGGATGGGGATGGCCCGGCGGACCCAGCGGCAGTTCCCAATGCCTCCCCGGGCCCTCCCACCTGGCAGGATGGGCCTCCTGAGCCCCTCAGGCGTTGGGGGCGTCTCCCCTCGACACGCCCTCACCAGCCCCAGCCTTGGGGGCCAGGGCCGACAGGTGAGCCAACTGGAAGCAGAGTCCCTGGGGCTTCTAGGGGCAGGGGCAGTGCCGGAGGTATACGCATCCATGCATCTGCACCTGGGCCTTGCCGAGAGGGAAGGGCACTCCTTTGCCAACTCCCCCACTCTTAGGCCCTGGCCTGTTTTCTACTTACCCCTCCACCTCTTGCTGTGTCCTGTGCAGAACCTGTGGTTTGCCAACCCCGGCGGCAGCAACAGCATGCCCAGCCAGAGTCGCAGCTCTGTGCAGCGCACCCACTCACTTCCGGTCCACTCGTCACCCCAGGCCATTCTCATGTTCCCTCCAGGTGAGGTACCCTACCTTGCCAAACTCCTCAGCTGTCTTTTTTGGGTCTCATGGTCACTGTTCCCTCTGAACTGCAAAAGCAACTTTCCCTGTACTTTCCACTGCTCTGCATCCCTCTGCCCCTACCCAGGGAGAGGATTTTTTTTCCTGTTTCAGTTTTGTCTTAGATCCTGCTTTCACTCTGCACTACTTTCTGCCACCTCTTACCCCAAGCCCATCTCCACATCTTTCCCTCCCCATGCAGTGATTTTAGGACCCTTGTTGCTCTCTGTTACTCTCTATAGAGTCATAAATATTCAATTTGGAAGGGGTAGAGGGAATGAGAGGTGTCCTGTCTATCAGCCCCCTGTATTCTTTCAGAAGCCAGTGATTGCCAGCTCTTAAGACAAGGCTCTGCTCCCCATGGTGTTGGAAATGGGAGGGCTCTGCCTTCTGCTCACAGAAGTTGGGGGAACAGGTGGCAAGAGGAGATGAGAAAGCGCCAGCCATGGGTCCCTGTCTTGCTGGTCAATAGGGAATTGACTCCTCTACTGGGCCAACTGCTGAGCAGTGGACTGGTTATTGATGGGCAGTCCTAGAGAGATCTTAGGTCTTCGGGTGACCCTAAACTCTTTATGTTACAGACTGCCACATCCCTTAATTTATGGGATGTGGACCAACGCCTGTGTAGTCAAGGGGCCCTTATCTGTCATATTCATTCTAGCATAGACCATGGCTTATGTAAATGATGCTGGATGAATGGAAGGATGGCCCATAGGAGCAAAACATAAGAACAATTCTTTCCAGTGTGCTGCATGCCCAGCTGTTAGGTACTGTAAATCAAATCCTCCCAGCTATACATGGGAGGACCCTAATATTAATCCAATCTTAACAGTCACCAGCCAGGCAAAGACAAAGAAGTGACTTGTCCGAGTTCAAAAGATGTTTTTAGTCTAGCATGCCAGACTGCCCTCTTCCCCACGCCAGAAATCCCAGCACTTGGGAGACTGGGACAGGAGAATTGCTTCCAAGTTCAAGGCCAGCCTGGGCTACAAAGTGAATTTAAGGCCAACCTGAAATGCATAGTGAGTTCCTGGCTCCAAAAAGAGATGTGTTTAGGAGAGACAAAAATCTGATATGACCTGAGCTCAGAGTTTGGATAGATGGTGGTGAGAGATGGGACTGGAGATGAGAGCTGAGGCTCCTGAATCAGGGACCAGATACAGACCACCTTCTATTTGAGTGATGAGCTGAGGAAGTTTTAAGTAGTTTAGGGTGGAGCTAGGTCTGCCTAAGTATCTGAACTGCTTCCCAGGTGCTGGAATAGGAGGGAGGCCCATTTAAGAAGGTTGAAGACAAGCCCCATGGCTATTGTCCTACATTGCCCCACCTGTTCTGCCTGCATGGATTTCATCCTGCCTAGAGGAACAAGTCCAAGTAGGGAAAGCAAAGGTTTTAATTTAGCTGTTGTACCAAGTACAGATAGCAGGTCATCAATCAGGGGTTGTGGGGCAGATGCCCAGACCACCCAATGCAGCTTGCTTTCTGTGTCTGAAATAATCATAGCCTGTGGTCTCCAGGAAAGATCCCTTGCTTCGCATCACTTCCTCTGTTTGCAAGTCCAGCTTGTTTTGCATTACCTATCCTGTGTCCTTGCTGCTGTCTCCCCTAATTGCTTTGTGACACCCCCAGGCCTATTACCCTGTCCTTCCTGCCTGCCTGTTGTGTCCTCCTTCCAGGTGTGTGCATGCTTCACACGCTCTCATATCTGTCTCTCGACCCTCTCTCGACCCTGCCCTCCTAACAGGAGCCTTTATTACCCCAGCTACTCTACCTAGTCCAGTCAGTCCTCACCTCACCGCCTCCGTTCTCCTGTCTCCCACCCAGACTGCCCGGTCCCTGGGCCTGACCTGGAGATCAATCCCACCCTGGAGTCTCTGTGTCTGAGCATGACAGAACACGCCTTGGGTGGTGAGCATTTCCTCTTTCCCTGACCCAGCTCCCACCTACCCAGCGTCTCCATCTCTGAACTGAGCAACTCAGAGTCATCCTGAGGGTCCTGAGGGGAGGCCAGACTCCAGGGAGGGCCCGCCTGGGATGACAGGCCACATGAGTGCCTTTCCTTGGGCCTACCACCAGCTCCTGATCTTCCTCCCTTCCTCCCTTTCTTATCACAGATGGGACTGACAAAACCTCCACCATCTGACAGGACCCACAGCCCAGCGCACCCATAGGCTCCCCGGGCGGCGGGCGGGGGCTAGCCCCCAACGGGCTTCTCTGCAGCAGCGAGAGGGTGGGCTGGCTCAGTTATACATTCTAATATTTTTCTATTCTCTTACCCTTTTAACTTTTGTTTAACATTGGTACACGCCTTGCTCACTCCCAGGCCCATTGAGGCATTTCTGCTGAGGCCAGGGCAGAGAGAGGGCAGCCAGGACAAGGAGCAAGGACTGGCTTGACTGCCTTCTCCCCATCCCACCACCTGGCCTTGTCCCATCCCTGCCTCCTCCAGACTGCTGACAGCCTGTTACTCCCCGAGGGAGCAGACTCCCCAGAGACACACTGACTGCTGCCCTGTGGAGCCTGCTCAGAAACCTTTGACACTGGGGGAGGAATGAGCAGGGTAGGCAGCTGGCTTGCCCAGGATGATACTAGAGAGGAGGAGAATGAGGTGAGGGATGGTTCTCCCTCTGCTCTCCCCTGCCCTTCCCCATTCCCGCCATTCCCAAGGACAGGAGCCACCTTGCTCACCTTGCTCACCCTGTTTCTCAGAGGTTCTCTACAATTAATTTCTTAGGCCTATTTAAGATACATATTTATATAGTTCTTAACGGTTTTTCTCTCTGATCATTCCCTGTCATTTTTAGAATCTCCAGGCTTCTCTCTGAGCCAACACAGTGGCTGAAGAAGCCTGGACTTTATGTGGGGAGAGGGCAGAGCCCCCTCCTCCAAACCCCCTTCCTCCTCCCCCTCCCCAAGCCCTGGCTGCCAGGCGCAGAGGTCAAAGGTAGGCAGTCGGGGCAGTGGTGTGGTCAGGAAGTCTGTTGCCTTAACATCCCCTTCCCCCACCAACATATCCTTCTCCACTCCCAGGTCTGGTTGCTGAAGACTTGGGAGTTAGGAACATGGGGAAGGGGATTGTTTGGTTTTGATTTATCCTTGCCCCTTTTTTTTTCAGCCTTTCCCACCCCACCCCCCATTATGTCATGACCTCATGTAAGTGGAACACTATATCATTCATAACCCAGAGGCGCATCCTAGCCCCAGCCACACAGACCCTCTGGTCCCTGTTCCTGATGAGGGTTTGTGCTGGGGTCCAGGTGGCAGGAGGGGATTTGGGGGTTCAGACTGGGGAGGCCAGGGTCCCCCTATTCCAACCTCCTCTTCCCCCTCAACCCATCTGCTTCACTGGGACATTCTCAAGCTTTTCACACCGAAAAGGAAGAAAAATGTTATTTTTAGATACATTTTATGAATAACTTTTGTTATGAATATGGCTGGTAACCATTGTGTATGTTATTATAGATACAAAATGTTGGGAAAAAACAAACAAACAAAAAACAACAAAAAAAATTGACAACCACCACCCTCCCTGCGCTATCAGCCCATTCCCCGGACCTTCTTGCCCTTGCCCTCCTGGTCTGTGGACCTCCCTCCACTCTGAGCCCAGGGGGAGGAGGGAGCCAGGGGGAAGAGTGGCCCTGGGGACCTGCCATTGGATCCCCGCCTCCTCTCCCAGTGCCGGGCTGGGTGGGGTGTCAGGTTTATTTATGTACCTCTTGCACACTCATCAACCTATGCAAGTCCCCACCCCGGCCCCTCCATGTTTCTGTGCCTTTGCTCATTCCTCTCAACCTCCTAGGACTTCTTCAGCCCCCTCCCACTAACCACAGGAAGTGGGATGGATGGGCCACCTCCTTTGGAATCAGCAGGGTCTCCTCATGGGACCCTCACCTCTCCTCAGCCAGTTGGTCCCTTCGTCACTCCCCATCAGGGTGTGCTGACCCTGCCTGGCACTGTGAGGTAGTGGGGGACACCCTCCCCCTACACAAAGGGAGGCAAGAGCTGCGCCCCCTCCTGACAGCATAGTGTGCGGCACGCAGGCGGCCGTACTCTGATGGGCAGGACCCGACCCTCCCACTCTGCCCCAGGCTCTCTTCCATGATTTTACCCTCCCCACCTACTTCTGTCCCCAGCCCCACTGGCAGAATCAGCTTTGAGTAACTGTACAGTTTTTCTCGCTGTTGGAGAAGACTGACTTGTTGGCATTTCACTTGTTTAATGGTCTGGGCTTATTTTGGAGAAAAAAAAAAATCTTCTGACCTTTGTTATGTTCTACTTTTTGGGAAACTGACTTTGCTTCTATACCTCAGGTTGGGGTGCTCAACACCTGGGTTGGGGGTTGGGAGTTGGGGGGCTGGGTGAATGAGACTAGAGGCACTGGGAAGGGAAATCAAGAGGTTGGCTTTATTAACAGCAAAGGTTAAAGGGTGGGGGAATCAACAAAGTGGAGGGCTCCCAAAGAGACCACTAGAAAAGTGCCTCTCTGCTCTAAAGATGATGTCACTCCAGCCCTCTTCAGAAGCCCCAGGGCTCAGTCACTGTCGCTGTCAGCCTCACTGGACTCAGAAGCTGCAGCTTCACTGCCATCCTCTTGGGCTGAGTGCTCACTGCCACTGGGGAAGGGGCTGGCACTGCGGCTGCGACTTCGGCTCTGGCTGCGGCTCCGCTGGCCACCCCCATCACTGCCGCTGTCCGAATCATTGTCACTGCCACCACGGGCCTGTCCTCTGTCCTCATCATCAGAGTCAGCATCATCCTCAGAATCAGCATCACTACCGAAGATCTCTTCTTTGTCTCGGGCAGCCCGGGCCTCATCCTCACTGCTCTCATCTTCACCGCTGCCACTCTTGTCACTTGCCTCATCCCTGTCACCCTCCTCCCGTTCACTCTCACTGCCAGAGCGCTCGTCCTCACTGCCCTCCTTCTCGCTGCTGCTGCCCTTCTCATGTTCCTCATCTGAGAGGGAGCAGGGAGAGGTCAGAGCCAGTTTCTCACCCTCCCGGGGCCCCCAGGGTCTGGCCTCTCCCTCTTTACCTGAGCCCCCAGTTTCTTTCTCTTCTGCCTCCATCTCCTCCTCTTCTTCCTCTTCGGGTTCGTGGTTTTCCAGCTGAGCCTTCCGTGCCTCCTAGAAGCAGAAGTAGGATTGGAAGTGCAGAGAGAACCAGGTCTCTGTCCTCACCCACCTATACCACCCTCCTGTTGGGGCCCTGGGCCTGGAATGCCGCTTGTTACCTGGGCTTCTAATTCCTTCTCATTCATGTCTCGGTGTTTGACCACAAGGAGGGCATTGGTACCTGACTGAACCCCAGCCTTGGCCCGGCGCTTACTAAGACGGACCCTGTAGAGGACAAGTTGCAAAAGAAGGGTGGAAGATGCAGTTAAAGACCCCTCCAGTGAAAGTTCTGGTCTGACTTGCTTCACCTTCAATGCTTGACCCAGAGCACACGAGGGGAAAGATTATATGTATGGTTTACATGTATGTGTTAGAGATACGTATATGAATTAGTTATTAACCAACAGTTAGGAGATACCAAATGTGGTTTCTTGGTTTTTAGAAATACGAACTTACATCCCTGTGGAAATAGAACCTTTCTGCCTCTAACACAACAGAGGGCTGAAGTAGGGGTGTGGTGCTCCTTGGAAGTTCACCAAGAGCTCCAGGTCACCCAGAGTCAACCAGTTCTCTGCTGCCTCTCACATTTCCTGTCTGGCTATGGAATGAGAATTTTGGATCTCTGCTCTAGCCCTTACACCCTGAGCCCTAGTTAAGCAGTTAACCTTCACACTGCACAGAAATTTAGGATTATGTTTTTGGTTTTGATTTTTGAATCATGGTCTCACTATGTAGTTTATGCTGGCCTGGAAATCATTGCATAGCCCATGATGGCCTCAAACTCGAGGGAATCCTCTTGCCTCAACCTCCCAAGGTGTGGCACTATAGGTATATATGTACCACCACGCCCATCCCAGGGCCATGTTTTTAAACTTAGATACCAGATGTTTTTAAATTATGCATGGTGGCTCACATCTATAGTAAGCACTGGGAAGGTGAGGCAGGACAAAGTTTTAAAGTCAGCCTAGACAACTTCGACCCTGTCTCAAAAGGGCTGAGGATGTAGCTCCATGTGGTTGTTGGTTCAATCTCCAGCACTGCCCCCCAACTGCAAATATACGTATGTGTGTGTATATATGTACGTATACATAGACATTCAGGTATCCTGAAAAAGTTGGCTGTCCGACACAAAAGCTCTAAAAGTCTCTAACATTACCTGATGACTTTTTTTTTTTTTTTTTTTTGGTAATGCCAGGAATTAAACTCAGAACCTTACCCTACCACTGAACTATACATCCCAAACACCACTACCACCACCTTTTTGAGACACGATCCCACTGAAGTTGCATAGGCCAGCCTTGAACTTACAATCCTACCTCTCCAGCTGGGGTTGTAGGCATGTACCACCCTGCCTGCCTTGCCCCAAGGTCTAAAGCAGAGAGGCAGGCTAATCAGGAGTATGCTGAGTACCTGGTCTCTAACTCATTGTAGTATACCCCATCACCCTCTCGGAAAATGAAGAAGTAGTTCTCCTCATAGCCCTTGCTGGCCTTGTTCTTCACATTCCAGTTGTATTCCCGAGCAATCTTGTAGTCATACCTGAGGATAAGGACACAGGGTCAGCCCCATTTTATCCCTGAGGAGGAGAAGTTGGGGAACACTTCTCAATCCCTCAAACCTAACCCAACCCACGAACACATCATCTGGTGCATAGTCCATCTCCTCCTCTTGGTCTCGCTTTCGTTTTTTCAGCGTCTCTTCCACAGGCAGGAAATAGGCCACAAACTGGTTTCCTTCCTCATCCATCATGCCCCTGGTTAGGTGAAGGGAGACTAATGAGTGAGGGCGAAGGGACAAGGAGGAACAGGCCAGCATGGGCAGCAGGACCATTGACCTGATCATTGCCTGAGACATCATCTCCAGGGCAGCTGCACCACTTGTGTCCTTGGGTGCTGGGTCTGAGTCAAAGATGACCTGAGCGCACGGGTTGATCCACATCTGGCAGGACAGAGGGCACTGGGGTTAGTCTGCAACAGGCAGCCATGGGAGGCTGTCCCTCCACCTCCCACCCTAGGCCTGACCTTAAAGTCTGGGAAGACAGGCATGACCTCCACTGGTGTCACTCGGGGTTTGCTGTAGTGCTGGGAGATCTGAGGGATGGAGGGAGACACAAGATGAGGGGAGGAAGAGCTGGACCTACACCTTTGCATCTGCTTCTGTCTATCCCAGTCTGTCAGTTACCGATTTCTGGGCATCTTCAAAAGTCTTCTCAATGGCTGTGATCTGGCTGTCCCTATCTTTATATATTTCCTCCTCAGTGAACTGCTGCTTCACAGAAACCCCTATCCTAAGGATGAAAAAAAAGGCTTTTTTTTAGGGGCCACTGGACAGACCTGAAATCACCTTCCCTCCCTTCCCTTCTGCAACTTACTTGACCTCAGGCTTCTCATTAGAGATGCCATAACGATTGAACTCAGTGGAGATGTACTCAGTCTTACGCATCCAGGGCACCACCTTTGCATGCTGCTGGGACCTACGGTAGATCAGGCACCTCAAGATTCCACACAGGATGCCCTCCCACTTGCAGAGTCTTTTACCCACTTGGCACCCTCTCACCTTTTAGAGCTGGTAGGGGCCTGAATCTCCTCTTCCAAAAGCTTCTCATCAGCTGGATCCAGGAGAACTAGAGAGCAAGGGGGCAGGAGGACCATGAGCAAGACCCAGGCCTGACTTTTGCTGCCCTAGCACAGACCCTCCCCCTCTTCCTCCCTGTCTCCCCACATACCATTAGGGTCAATGCGGTAGGTGTCAGGGTTGATGAGGTCAATGGTGACTCCCAGGTCTGGCTCAGTCAAGAGGTCATGTTTGTGCTGTTTCTCCAAGGAAGTTGCTTTGTACTGGACAAACCTGGGTGAGGAAATAAGCCAATTTTGTTTTCTAGATTCCAGCTTCATCTCTCACATCCCTGCTTCCCAGAAGATAAGCTTCTCTGGGGGAGGAACTCGAGTGTGGAGTGTTCCCATGTTGAAGTCAGGTTGGCGCTCCAGAGGGAGGAAGCCAGGGTGCTGTGGTACAGGAGATTGAGCCCAGGGACTATGCTGAGCTACATCCCCTCCCCACCCCTGGTTTTATTCTGAGACAAAGTCTTGCCAACTCACTAAGTTACCCAGGCTGGGCTTCAGCTTTTGATGCTCCCTGTTTCAGCCTCCCAGAGTGTTAGGATCACAAGTATGTGACACTACAGCTCACTGGTTTTGTAATTTGTTTTTGTGGTACTGGCCTCACACATACTTGGCAAACGCCCCACCACTGAGCTACATCCTCACCCCTTTTTGTGTTTTATTCTGGAGACAGGATAGCTAAGTTGCACAGGCTGGCCTAAAACTTGCAATCCTTATGCCTCCACCTTTTGAGTAATGGGATTGCCAGTGTGCACCACTGTCCTCATTCACTGGTATTTATTGAGCACCTCCTGTTATGTCCTGGGAAAGTACTGTGCTAGGCTCCAAGGAACTCCTATTTCTGAGTAGTTTCCCCTTCCCTAATCTTGGTCTTACCTGTTCTGATCGAAGGGGTAGGTGATGAACTTAGGGTCAAAGGGGATATCAGGCAGACTATTGCAGTACTTGACACGGCAGACCACTCCAGACCTAGTAAAATAGTAGGTCAAAACGGCCCCTCCTGCTCCCACCTCTACTCCCGGACCCCGTTCCCCATCCCAGCTCAGCAAATGGAGCTCACCTTTCAGGCAGAGTCCGGTGGGAATTGGGCCTGGTGGGGAAGAGAGATACTGATAGCTTGATGGAAAGAACAGGACTGACAGGAGAATGAAAGAGACTTCCACATTCCTAAAAGCTGGACGGAGGGATGGTGTTTCGAGTGCTTTAACGGAGAGCTAATATTCAATTCCTTTGGGAGAAAGTGTCCACAAATGCTTTAATGAACGAGTCCAAGTGCTCAAGCCCTCTGGGAATGTCCTCTAGTGCTTTAATAAAGAACCACGTATTCAAATGTTTTGGGGAGGGGCTGGGGATTTAGCTATTTAGCTCAGCAACATAAAGCGCCTGCCTTGCAAGCGCGTAGTCATGAGTTCAATCCTCAGTACCAAAAAAAATCAAATGTTTTGGGGAGAGGGCTCTCCAAAAGCTTGACTGGAAAGATCTAAGTGCAAGATCATTTTTGAAATTTCCAACTGTGTCATTCTTGAACTCGATAACAAGAGAGGAAGGGGCAACACCCGATCCCAGAAAAAAACCCGCCTCCTGTCAAAGGTGAGCGCTCCGTGACGTCACCGACACACCTGGGGGCCCGCAGCACTATAAGCAGAACCCTAATCCTCTACCCCCGCCTTGAAACCTAGATAGACACCAAAGAAAGCAGCAAAGCCAGGTGGCATGGCACCTACCTGTGGCCATCCTCTCGCTGGGCCTGGGTCTGGATGGTGGGCGCCATAGCGATGAGGCCACGGCGGCGCGGACAGAGTCCTCGCAGCGCCGGGGCAGACGCCGAGGGGCGTGCCTACCTCGATGAACGCCGCCTCTGAGGCAGAGTGCGGGTCGGCGCCGCTCTCAGTGGGGGTTGGGACAAGATGAGGTGGCTGCAAGAGGTCCGGGAACTACTCACGTAAACGTGCAGGCAACGCCGAAGACGGACTCTCAATTCCACCACCACCAACTGCCGCCCAGAAGCTGAGGACCCGGTTGAGGACCTGGACCTGTGGCTTCACCGGGCGACGCCTTCTGGGAAATAGAGTCCGGAGCAAAACTACACACGGATTGGCCAGCTGTTTAGTAAAGGGCGGGACGAGGGAGAAAAGACTTCATGATTGGTGGAAAGATGTTGCGGTTTGGACGTCGAATTTGAGACTGATGGAAGGTAAAGCCGATTGAATCGTCTGAGAGGCAGAGCTAACTAGCAAAAAGACCCTACGCCTGAAGAAGCAAAGAAACGCAGAGAGACGCACTTGTGACGCACTTCCGGTGCTCTAAGAGAGGAAAATGGCTGCGCCCCAGCAGCAGGCTTCAGCGGCTTCCTCAGCTGTTGGTGTATCAGGTCCGGGTTCGGCTGGTGGCCCAGGACCCCAACAGCAGCAGCAACCGCCCACACAGTTGGTGGGACCTGCCCAGAGCGGTCTCCTGCAACAACAGCAACAGGACTTCGACCCTGTACAACGCTATAAAATGCTCATTCCGCAGCTGAAAGAGAGTCTGCAGGTGATTGGCCCGAAGCTTCAAGGGGCAAGCACGATTTGGTGGTGTGACTCCAAGGCGGCCTGCTGAGGGACTATTTAGTTAAGGAGAGATCGTAAGCATGGAGGGAGGAGTAAAACTTGTTCTTTTTTTGCGAGGCCAAAGCGAAGGTCTTTGAGGTGGGGCTAGTGGAAGGCAGTTTAAGGGAGAAACCAGGCTTTGGTCGTTAAAACCTGGAGAAAGGACTGGCCTGTAGGAAGATTCTGCGCGCAGAGATGAGGGTTGTGTCCAGGAAATTATTGGTGGGAACCCCGGGTGAGGGCAGGTCTTTGGGAAAATAAAGGAGAGATTTCTGTAGAAATGGAAATGAGCCGGGCGTAGTGGCACACTCCTATAATCCCAGCACCCGGGAGGCGGAGACAGGAACATTACCGTGAGTTCGAGGTCTGTTTGAACTGCACATCGAAATCCTGTATCAAAAATAAACCGGGCGTGGTAGCTCACGCCTGTAATCCCAGCACTCAGGAGACTGAGACAGGAGGATTGTTGCGAGTTCGAGACCAGCCTGGGCTACAAAGTGAGCTCAAGGCAAGCCTGAACGGTAAAGCGAGACCCTGTCTCAAAAAGACAAAAATAAATAAATAAATGAAGGAAGGAAGTAATGGAAATGAGCGTCACTATGGGCTGTCACGAGGGGAGGTGCCAAGCGAAGAGGTGGTCTGAGATTGGATAGATTTCAGGGAACAGTGTAGATCTACCAAAGTTACTATACTTCCTTCTATTCATTTCCTGTTTTTTTTTTTCTTTTTTTAACTAGACCTTGATGAAGGTTGCAGCCCAGAACTTGATTCAGAACACTAACATTGATAATGGACAGTAAGTACAGCCCCTTTTTCTCAGGATATCCTATGTGCAGCCTTAGAAACTCCTCTCTCAGCACCCCTCCCCTTCTGTTTTCAAGCCCTGCCTCTGATCTCCAGGGCCCCTGTGCCTGGTATCCTGATGAACAGTTGATTGAGTAGACAGTGGTGTCCCAGAGTTTGGGAATCCATTCCTCTATTACCCTTTTCTCCTGGGTTATAGAAAGAGCAGTGATGGACCCATACAGCGCTTTGACAAATGCCTGGAAGAGTTCTACGCACTCTGTGACCAGCTGGAGCTCTGCCTGGTAAGGAGTATTCTGGACATTGGGTGACCACAGCCCCTGCCTTAGTCACCAGTATCTTCAAGAACCCTCACTTGATACACTCACTGAACCTCTGTTGGGCCAGGTCTATGCCTCAACTAATGGCAGGCACACAGAGTTATTTGACCCTTTCTCTCACAGAACTTCCATTTCAGTAGAATAACAAATACAACCCCAAACAGGGACAGCTCAGAGTGGGTCAAGGCTGCTGGGAGAAATCCAGGTCAGAAAAGGACTATGAAGGTTGAGCACAGGCAGGGGATTAAAACTAGGATGGGGGGAAGTTCAGGATGTGGGTGAGGGGAGCCCAGATCAGGAGAAAGCACGTTGAGGAAGACTAGAACAAAAAACAGAAGAGAAGGGCCAGGGGTTAAGCTCAGTGGCATAAGCACCTGCTTGGTATGTGTGAGGTTGTGAGTTTGATCCCTGGTACAAAATAAAAGAACAGAAGAGAGGCAAGAGTTGAGAGGCAGGTATGACTATGACTAAGAGCCTCAAATCAGACAGACTACTTTGGATTCCTCCTTTGGGAAATGGAGTCTCAGGAAAAAAACTGTGTGGGAACTACATACTATCATCTAAGGCACAAAGGAAGTGTTTCTGGACTAGGTTTTAAAGAAAAGGCAGTGTG